>SJYT01046641.1:181960-211132 GCA_006410635.1 Cephalophus harveyi
TGATCCTGGGAAGGATTGGGGGCAGGAGGAGAAGGGGATGACAGAGGATGAGATGGCTGGATGGCATCACTGACCTGATGGATGTGAATCTGAGTGAACTCCGGGAGTTGGTGATGGACAGGAAGGCCTGGAGTGCTGCGATTCATGGGGTCACAAAGAGTCGGACACGACTGAGCTACTGAACTGAACTGAACTGAAACTGGCCTCAATACCAAGTAAGGTTTTCATAAAGAACCTATGCCACCTGGTCATGCAAGATATGTGTGTCTGGGGAATTTCATCTTCTTTAGAGCTTCTGCTAAATTACGTGCTTATAGAAGCCATAGCAGAGAAGGAAATGGCAACCCACTCCAGTATTCTTGCCTGGAGAATCCTAGGGACAGAGGAGCCTGGTGGGCTGCCACAGTCTATGGGGTCACACAGAGTCGGACACAACTGAAGCAACGTAGCAGCAGCAACAGAAGCCATAGAGGATATTAAGTATGTCTATAAACGGTTTCTCTCCATCCACACAGCATTTGGAATAGTTGACATATGAAGTTAAATTACCAGAATCTCAGCCTCCTCTTGGCATCATCTTTTGTGTCCATTGGCATCCTCCACCCTTCAAACTACCCAATCAGTTCAGTTCAGTTCAGTCGCTCAGTCGTGTCCAACTCTTTGCGACCCCATGAATCGCAGCACGCCAGGCCTCCCTGTCCATCACCATCTCTCGGAGTTCACTCAGACTCACGTCCATTGAATCAGTGATGCCATCCAGCCATCTCATCCTCGGTCGTCCCCTTCTCCTCCTGCCCCCAATCCCTCCCAGCATCAGAGTCTTTTCCAATGAGTCAACTCTTCGCATGAGGTGGCCAAAGTACTGGAGTTTCAGCTTTAGCATAATCTCCTTCAGAATGGACTGGTTGGATCTCCTTGCAGTCCAAGGGACTCTCAAGAGTCTTCTCCAACACCACAGTTCAAAAGCATCAATTCTTCGGTGCTCAGCCTTCTTCACAGTCCAACTCTCACATCCATACATGACCACAGGAAAAACCAGAGCCTTGACTAGACGATAGTTCCTTCATAATAACTTGGTTTGATATATGGCATTAACCTATTCATTTTGACTTGAATCTATTTGGATCATTTATTTTCAAGGAAATTTGTATACTTATACTTTAAATTCATGGTTATATAATAAGAGAAATATCAACATTAATGGTTGCATTTTAGGAAGGTATATGAGCTTTCTTCTTGACCTGAAAACATAATATTCAAGATGTGACAATGAAAATTTGTCACTTTAGTAAATACTGTGTTGAAGTTGAGAGTGAGAAGAAACTGGCATTATGTATTTGTGTCCCAGTACCTACCTCTATTACTTACCTATAGCTGACAGTTCTTGAGAACAGTTAATAGAGGTTAATTGTTTTAGGAGTTGCTGAGGTATAAAACAATGTACTGGACATGTCACTTATAAGAATGGAGAACGTAAATGATCACATGCAGAGTTTAGATACAGTGAAAGTCCACGTGGAGATATGGGATAGAATATATGGAAAGAAGTATAGATTCAAGAGAAAATTGTATAGTAATGCTTGTAAAAGTAATAACTGGATGATGAAAGTGAATAATGTCCCCAAGGGAGGAGTCTGGAGAAAAAAAGAAAAAGAAAGTAAAGACCTAGGAAGCAGCAGCTGTACAAGAAAGGCAGTCTTCTGGACAACAGCAAGACATTGGGTGAGTCTGGCTTCACCAGCCAGACGGCACAGCCACAGGCCCCAGGCACTGTGTGGCTAGTGTTCAGGGCAGATGAATCATTTGGGGCCCTGCGCATCGAACCTTTCTCTATGAGATGAAGCCATGGGACTCAGGAAGCAGTGTCAATGAACAAGCTGGGCAGTGAAAAGCACCAACCCCTCCCCCACAACTGCCACCCCCTCCCCCATCAGAGAGATTTGGGTGTCAAAAAAAAAAAGCCCTGTAGAATGTCCACAATGACGATGTGAAAGGAGATAAAGGAGCCAATCAAACAGGCAGAGAATCACAGAGGCAGGAGGACAGGAGTGGAGGCCAGAGAAGCCGGGAGAGCACAGTGCATCAAGAATGGAGAAGCAGGAGGGAGAACACAGGGAGAGAGAAGGGAGATTTCTGACAGTGAAGAAAGTGGGATGATAAAGCAAAAGAAATGGAAGATAATTAATATGCCAGTTCACATGAATCATTTCCTTTGCACATGGTTTCGGCCTGATATGTTACAGGCACACACTCTGAATGTCAGATGGACTACTTTAATTAATGAATAATATAATGAATTGAACTGAGTTGTCAAACAATTAATTAACGAAAAGTCCCATTAGAGATTGGATGACAAAGTTTTCAGAGAACCTACATGCCACTGTGTCATGACATTCACCAGCAACACTCAACAGCTTAAAATCAATCAAAAAGAACTCTATGAGCACTACAAGATCTGAAAAGAAGCACTACAAGATCTGAAATTATCACACAGAGGTGATAATTTTCTAAGCATCAGATAGACCAATGACCAGACTGACCGTAAACCACAGGCCAGAGAAGAAAATGCATAAGACCCCTCCCCTCCCAAAAAAGGGAAGATAATGAGCAATCATAAGATAAACTATTCTCTGACATGACTCAAAAGTTCTGTACACATTCATCGAGGACTTGATGTACTCACCTTCCTTTCCTCTTAACATTAGCTACCCACAGCCAGTGAGTGACTCACCTTCTCAGGTCTTATCCCTCATTCACCCTGCTTTCATGCCAACAGCAACCAGCCACACAGAAGGCTGACGTCTCACTGAGTTGAGGAAAACTGAAAGTCTGCAGTCCTAGAAGACAGATTTACTGATTTACTCATTATAGATTTTATTTCTGACCTTCCCACCTCCGTGTTTTGTCAAGGGAACTCAAGGAGCAACGTCGTTAAAGATTCAGATAGATATAGTTCTCCCCATATTAACTGGCCCCTGTGCAGGATCATTATAGTCACACACAAACAGCTGCATGAAACAGCAAGCACAGCAGTTAATTCCAGCCCCAGGAGCTGGTGACCAAGTGACTCTTCGGAGATGCGGAGTTGCCAGATTGTTCAGCATGGGGAATTATTGTCTATGGTTGTTTTGGTTTTCTGAAGATAGCCAAGCAGAGAAGCTGTTAATGAGGAGAAATAAGGGGTATCTGATTTTCTTAAGAGGCTTTTTGCCATTTTCTAGAGCTACTTTAAATTTAGTTTTTATTTTATGATGGTGAAAGGTGAACTCCAGAGCAGTATTATAAAGTTGTCCCTTTAAATTTTAATAATTCAATCACTTCTGTGTTGATTACTATAGTAATATTCAACTTGAAAAGAAGTGAAAGTCGCTCAGTCATGTCCAACTCTTTGCTCCCCATGGACTATACAGTTCATGGAATTCTCCAGGCCAGAATACTGGAGTGGGTAGCCTTTCCCTTCTCCAGGGGATCTTCCGAACCCAGGGACTGAACCCAGGTCTCCTGCATTGCAGGCAGATTCTTTACCAGCTGAGCTACAAGGGACGCCCAATATTCAACTTAAACATAGAATATATATTTTTTAAATGTACAGAAAAATATATGGGGATAAAGCTATACAATATTCTATAAATAAAAGTAGAGATTATATAGTAAATTAGATGCAAAGTCACTTTGAAAATAACACTTTACATATAGATTCAAAGCATAATCCCAATCATTTAAGAAAGTTATAAACAGAAAATAAACTTGCATATCATGACCTCTAGTGTTATATGAGCATCACACTACATTAGTGGGTGAGAACCCATTTAGAAGCGACAAAAATTACATTCACTGGTTAATTCAACACATGTTATATACTTTGTGGAAAGCACTCTGCTAGATATTGGAATTTAATTAAAAAGAAACAGATATGAATTATTTAAAATCCTGTACCCTTTCATTGATTACATTACACATATACTTTCATTTTTATAAAAGCATCATTATGATTTTAATAATTTTTTAAACTATTAGTTAAAATGTTAATTTTTTATACATAAATATATATGTGTGCCATATGGCAACATATGAAATGTGAAAACATGTATTTAATAGAGAAGTCACCCTCATTTTGGCACATAAAGCTTGTTTCCTACATTGCTTTTTGTTTATAATAAACATCCTGGAAACTAAATTTTTTACTTACTTCTGCAGTAATCCATTGCCATTTCAAAGGTTTTGCTATTTATCATCAAAGTGTGTCACAGAAAGCTTACATCACTTTATTTGCCAGTCAGCAATACAAGTGATTTTTCATTTTTTTCTACCATTGCCAACAGTGAGTGTTATCATTTATAAAGTTCTTGAAGATCTTATCATTAAAGAGTGGTGGCCATTAACATTTTAATTTTTGTTTCTTGCTTTACTAGTGAGCTTCAACATGTCTACATATATTTGTTAGCTATTTACATTTATTCTTTTAGGTACTGCTCACACATATCCTTTTAAATTTCCTTCTCCAGGAGATCTTCCTGACCCAGGGATCAAACCTGCATATCCTGCATAGCAGGCAGATTCTTTACCTCTGAGCCACTAGGGAAACCTACTTGAGTAGAAAAGCTAGCAGATTACCTCCATTTACTTTCATTGCTTATCAACAGTGAGGGTAAAAGAATTTTCAACACATGTCCCCAGAGGAAGAATAAACTGTACAAATATTACTTCTTTGCTCTAATAGAGACAGACACTGTTCTCAAGTGTTGGCAGCACATTTTGAGAGTTCTCACTTTTCTCTATTTGAATGTGCACTTTATCAATTAAATATCAGAAATAAATACAAAACCAACATGAGAGGAATTCACTCAGTTAGACAGGACAGATGTGTATAAAAGAAATACTTGTAGAATATTGCTGGGTTCTCTAATTCTACTCAAAATATTCCCAAGGAACAATGCTTTATTTTCTCAAAATCTTCTCCTAAGCTAAAGCTAAGCTAAGTCACTTCAGTCGTGTCCGACTCTGTGCGACCCCATAGACGGCAGCCCACCAGGCTCCCCCATCCCTGGGATTCTCCTGGCAAGAACACTGGAGTGGGTTGCCATTTCCTTCTCCATGAAAATATTCCATAAATGAATTTCAGTAACTCTTAAACAGTCCACAAAATTTCCTAAGAACCTGTGAGAGTATAATACCTGGCAATCCTCTCTAAAACAGAAATTCACCTATCTGCTACATTACTGCTGATGATCTGAAATGTACATGGATCTCTAAAAAATAACAGTACTGAATAAAACTGAAAGGATCATCCAAGTTCCTACATAATACCAAAGTATTAAAATGTAAAGGATCCATTCTCATTCCCTATTTTGTTCTTCAACATTGGTTTCTATGTGCTGTAATTCTATAGGAGTTTTTTGATCATGTTCTCTATATTTTGATTTAGTTGCAGATTTAGTTGAACACTTAGAGATCATGTAGTTCAACCTCCTCATTTTACACATGAGAAAACAGAGACCTTAGAGGTTAAGTGATTTGCCCAAGGTCACACAGCTAGTTAGTGACATGGTAGAAACTGAAATACAGGACTCCTGATTCCCAATCAACCTTTCCACTTTACTATGATGACTTTCTGAAATAGTACAAGACCTTAAATTAACCTTCTAAATAGTTAACTTTCTTAAGGCTAGTGGGAATTCCTGCCAAGCAAGTGGAAAATTATATTGATTTAACTTGTTTCATGCTTTGAGGTTACCTGTAGTTTTTTTTTTTTTTTTTTTTTTAATAAAAACAAAAAAACATAATCATCATCAAGTCAAACCTGTGGCCTAGAAAAAATTTGAAAATTTCTTCACAGTACTCAACAACTGCTTTATAAATTCATAGGTTTTAAAAATTTGTTTTTACGTTATTTAGAATGGAACTCCACATTACATCATGTGGGTAGTTCATGATTGTTAAATGCAGCCAAGGCTGTGTGTCAGAGTTTTAAGGCCTTTCCTTAGCCTCTCTTCTACCACACACTTTAATAACTGTCATCTGCCTGCCACCTCCTTCAGGTCCTGAGATGATTTACAGTAGACCAAAATTAATTTGGCATAGAAAATTAAAAGCTTTATTGACCTCAAGTTGCCTGTAGCATTGTGTGGGCCTGCTGTAAAACCTCAAGGCTAGCTCAGAGGTTCCAACATTTCCTGAAGCTACTCCCCTGACAACATTACAATATATTTTCTAATCCTTTTTTAATTAACCTTTGTCTCACCATCAAAGGATTTAAAATAATTAGCAAGTGGAATAATTGTCAAGAGAGGCTTATGAAGGAACATTCAGTGTTTCTCTACAGTATCCCGGCCCATGTTCATATCATCTTCATAAGAGCTTCTAAATATACATTTAGATATACACTGCTTGATACCTAGTTCTCAGAAAGACCTCCTATGATATACTCTTTTAGACACAGGTCTCAATTGCAGCCATAATTGTTTTGCTCAATATTCAAGATTGAAAGCACTGACGTGAATTACCCAACAGTATACAGTGCTATAACAAAAATAATAGAAAATAAAGGTTTCTTTCCTTAATTTTCTTGCTATACACATTAACTTTTTTCAGCTTTTTTCTTCTTTCAGTTTTGTAGATATAATTGACATCCAGTACTGTATAAGTTTAAAGTATACAGCATAATGATTTGACTTACATACATCATAAAATGAGTACCACAATAAGTCTATGAAGCCATTCATTCCTCATATATATACAAAATAAAAGAAAAAGAAAAAAATGTTTTATTGTCATGAAAACTCTTAGGAGTTCTCTTAATCTTCATTCTCTTAATCATTTACATATACAAAATACAGCAGCATTAATTATATTTATCATGTTGTATATTATATCCCTGGTAGTTATTTATCTCATGACTGAAAGCTTGTATTTTTGACCACCTTCATCAAATTCCTCCTCTCCCCATCCCCATCTCTGGTAACCACAAGTCTCTCCCTATGAGTGAATTTGTTGAAGTATAATTAATCTATAACACTATGTTAGTTCCTGGTACACAACATAGTGATTCAATATTTCTATACATTTCAAAATATCCCCACCATAAGTCCAGTTAGCATTTGTCACCATACAAAGACATCAAATTATTATTGATTATATCCCCCATACTGTAGAGTTCATCCTCATGACTCATTTATTTTGTAACTGGAATTTTGCACTAACTTAAAACTGAGATTTAAAAATTTTAAAGCAACAGAAAGAAATGAAGAGTGAACCCTGAAACAAGAAAGAAATTAAGCATGTTAGAGTAGAAAAGAGAGTGTAAACAGAACTAGTGAGGTGGGTTAGGGTATTCAAGGTACTAAAGGAACTCCATGCTAGAGATTTTCCAGAACTAGAAATGAGGACTGTTGCTGCTTTGTCTTTTGCCTTAGTTGTTCAGGGTGATTCCCTCTGTGTTCTTATGGAGTATGCCACTCGCTTTAGATCACATTCACTTGGTACAGATTCTGAAATGGAGAACAGATGGTTTGTTGTAGAGTGCTCTTTGCAGGCACAACTGTGGAAAAAAAAAAAAAATGAACTCACAGGAGTGGGCAACAAGAAAAACTGACCTGTAGTGAAATTGGGCCTGAGACTTTACCACATTGTATGTAGAGCTTTGGAACTGGGATGACAGAGTTGCCTCAAATTGAGGCAAAGAAAATCTGCCTTTATAGTCTTTAGTCAGCCACTCATTAACCTTCAACCATCCCAGGAAATAGTGGAAACTTGGGTGAGCTAATCGTTTTGTGGACTGGGGAATTCCAATAGATGACAATACAAATCCATCTGAATCTAATAGGATCAGTGCTGTAGAGTGGACGCTTAAGACTAAAAGGGTGTCAAGGTCCAAAAACTGAAAGGGAATATGACATTTTTTTGAGGTGGCTACCCTCCTGATTATTCACACTTGAATTATTTTCAGTGAAAAATTAGGTACTGCAGGTCTTGCTCCCCTCTCTGATAATTCCTGCCTCTCTTCCTTCATTACAGGTCAGCTCCTAAAAGTATTCACAAGTAAAATTACACACAATTCTTTTTATCTATAATCTATTACACATAACCAAATTTAAGAGAGCTGGCACCAGGATTGGAGCCTTAAAACAGATTCTCAGTTCGGATTTTGGACACTGATCATGTATCAGCTGCCTGTCAATGAGGAAATGAACACTCTTAGAACATGGAGCATGAATAACGCCTGGCCTAACACACCGGTGTGATTGTTAAAACTCCCGCTGCTAGTAAAATGGCATGTGACAGGGGTGGAAGGGGATATACTAGCTTGTGTAACATCTTAGACAATTGAGAAAGGGAAATGCTAACTAAAAGGGTAATAGATTTCACTGACCATTGTAGTGTGTGAGTGATTCACTGAAAAGAAATAATGGCAAACATATTAATCACCTTACATTAAAGATTAAATGTTAAATCCAAATAATTTCCTTGACAGCATTTGTGGAAATCCTAATCTTTAGCTCATCCAGAGGGTGGGCAGAGTTTGAACAAGGCTTAAGACCTAATCATAAAGACTGACAGTTTTATCGCTTAGACATTTTAGCAGATAAACTACATAAAGTATACTTCTACTAGAAGGAAAAAAATCCTGGAAGGACCGCATAGGAATCCAATATGGATAGTAATCATTACACCTAGTAAATATCGTGGTGTTGGTGTTTCATTACAAAATTGTTTGTTGTTTAAAAATTCAACAGTAAGAAACCAACTGTTCATATACTTTAGCAATAGATAATCAAATATATATATTTTAAAATGTATATGAACTATGTATAAACTGTAAGGACTGAATATAATCACATCCACTCTGCTTTAACCTTTCAATGCTTTTCTATTCAGAGTAAAATCCAAAATCCATAAAATAGTTTCCAGGTCCATCACTAACCTCTTACGTTATCACTTCCTAAAAGTCTTCTCTTTTACTAATTCCACAGAGCTACTATGATATCCTTGTGGTTGTAAATATATTTCTGTACTTTGAGGGCTTTCAGAGCAAATTTGCCTGAACCTTGGGACCTGAGCTTATGACCAACCTGGCAGTAAAAATGCAACTGATTAAACTAGAATATCCCAATAACAAGTAAAGAAATTGAATTATCAATTAAACATTTTCCCAGGAGATAAAGTACAGGTCTAGATGCATTCACTCATGCATTCATTTAAACTTAAAAATTAAACAATGACAGTGTCTTACAAACTCTTCAACAAAATAGAGAAGAGGAGAAACGTCATACCTATTCTACCAGGCCAGTTTCATTCTAATACTAGAGCCACCAGAAAAAGACATAACACTACCATACGAATTAAACTACAGAGCTACGTGCCTCATGAATACAGATGCAAAGATCCTCTAGAAAATGTTATAAATTGAATCTAACACATAAAAAGAATTATATACCATAAGGCCAAGTGAGATTTACCCCAAGAATGAAAGTTTAACTTTCAAAAAGCAACAATAAATCATTTTATTGGAACAAAGAAAAACAATCACATAATTTTCAAAATGGACATAAACTCTTTGACAAAATCCAACATCCATTGATGATTTTAAAAACTCTCAATGAAAATTAAAGTTGCTCAGTTGTGTCCAACTTTACCCCATGGATGTCCATGGAATTCTCTAGGCCAAAATATTGGAGTGGGTAGCCTTTCCTTTCTCCAAGGGATCTTTCCAACCCAGGGATCAAACCCAGGTCTCCTGCATTGCAGGTAGATTCTTTACCAGCTGAGCCACAAGGAAAGCCCAAGAATACTGGAGTGTGTAGTGTATCCCTTCTACAGAGGATCTTCCTGACCTGGGAATAGAACTGAGGTCTCTTGCATTGCAGGAAGATTCTTTACCAACTGAGTTATCAAGGAAGACCAACAAACTAGGATAGATGGAAATTTCTCATCCTCATAATGACATCTATGGAAAACCCCAGGAAAACATCACACTTGATAAAAGACTGAAGGTCTTTCCTCTAAAATTGTATTCTCAATTTTAGAGAATTGAGGCATCTCAGGCAAAATTCTCTTTGCCTGAGAATCTCAGGCAAAGTTGCTTGTCTTGCCATTATTTTCAACATTGTACTGAAGAACAGCCAGTGCAATCTCACAAGGAAAAGATAACAAAAGGTATATTGATTGAAGAGAAAGAAGCAAAATTGCCTCTTTTTTGTAGATTATATGAAAGTCTTCTCAGCACAGAGAAGATCCTAGGAAATTAACAAAAGACAATTATATCAATCAGTTACAATAAGGTCACCTAAGATCAATATATAAAAATCAATTGTTTGCTACATATGACAAATGAATCACAAATGAAATGGAAAATACAATTCCTTTCACAATAGTATCAGAAAGAATAAATTTTACTAAAGAAGCATAAAGCATAAACAAATAATTAAAGACTAATGAGAGAATTAAGATCTAAGCAAATGAGATTTTCCATTCTTATGGATTTGATAATTCAATATTGTTAGGATGGTACTTCTACCAAAATCGATTTATAGATTAACATAATCTTTATCAAAAACCCAGCAGCCCTTTTTTGTCTAGAAATTGAAAAGTTAATCCTAAAATTTACATAGAAAGGCATAAGACCCTAACATAGTTAAATCAACTTTGAAAAGCAATCACAAAAGTTGGAGGACTTTCACTTCTCAGATTCAAAACTTATGACAAACATGTGGTTAGAAGACAATGTGTTACTAGCTTAAGATAAACACAGAATAATGAAACAATTAAATCCATAAATGAATTCTAATATTTGTGGTCAATCAGTTGCCAAAAAAGGTTGCAATGCAATTCATTGGGGAAAGTAAAGCCTTTTAAATAAATGATAGTGGAACAATTGTAATTCATATGGGAAAATGTGAACTTAGACCCTTAGCTCACAACATGTAAAAAAATTAACTCAAAATTGACCACAGACTTAAATATAAGAGTTAAGGCAGTAACATTTTTAAAGAAAAGAGATTTTGGGTTAAGTAAAAAATTTAATAGCTAGGACATAAGAAGTGCAGCCTGTGAAAAGCAAAATTGATAAATTTAAGCTCATCAAAATTCAAAACTTTTGTTCTTCAAAAAGCACCAGGAGGAAATGAAAAGACAAGCATAAAGGTGAAAATTCACAGAATATAGATAAAGAGCTGTATTTGGAGATACAAAAATATAAATACAAAGAAATACCTTATTTAAATACAAAGAAGGTATTTAAACCTTACTCTTAACCAATAACAAGAAGACAAAACAATCCAATTTCAGAAATGAGGAAAAGATCTGAATAAACCTTTAACTAGAGAAGATATTTTAATGGCTAATAAACACATGAAAAGATTCTTAGTATCACTAGTCATAAGGGCAATGAAAATGAAAACCACAGTAAGATACCATTTTATACTCACTAAAATTCTTATAATAAAAATGACAGATAATAACAAAAAATTGAAATGGTGATGGTTGGTGATGATGTGAAGGGAAAGGAAACTTCTTACATTTCTGATAGAAATGTAACATAATTCAACAGCCTAGCACTTTAAAGGTTAAATAAGCATAGAGTTACCACATAACCTAGATCTAGCAAGTCTATCTTTAATTACCTATCAAAAAGAAATGAAAGTCTATATCCACATAAAAACTTGCACACCATGTTATTATTCCACTATTTATAACAGCCTCAACTTGGAAACAAATGTGCATCAAGCAGTAAGTGGATAGACAAAATATCTGTAGAACACTTTTTTAGCAAAAAGGGAATGAACTGCAGATTCATACTATGACAGAAACATTATTCTCAGTAAAATTATTGAAACACAAAAGACATAGATTGCATGATCCCATTTGTGTGAAGCCCAGAAAAGGGAAATCTGTAGAGACAGAAAGTAAATTAGCAGTTTAAGCAGAAGAAGAAAATTAACAGTTATGCTCACAAAAGGTCTTATTGGGGCAATGAAAATGTTCTAAACCTGATTTATGTTGCTGGTTAAACAACCTAGCAAATTTACTTAAAAATTATTGAAGTGCCCTTTTAAAATGACTGTATTCTATGATATGTAAAATTTGTATCAGTAAGTTTTTGTTTTTTTCTTTTTTAAATGACCAGTGATTACCTAGTGAGAACTACAGACAGATTTACTTCTCAGAAAGTGTGTGTTTAATTTGAAGGGAGTAAGATCCAGGACCATGGAGATATCCCCTGGGTAGTACATCAGTCTTATCTTTCTCCTGAAGAGATGAATGTATATTCCAAAGGTTTGGAATAATGACCCATGTTCTTCTTTCCTATTACATTTACAAGGAAATTAAAAAAAAAAAAAAATCCCAAGAAAAAGATGGAGGATACCTCTTCTTTCTCCTCTGTTAGCATCATCCAGATCTTACCTTTTGTTAATTTGGTATTCTTCATTTAAATCCAGAAGCATTTTATCCCTCACTTCAAAAGTAAAAATTAGGACACAGAGAAACTGTACAAGATTTGTTCAAAATAGTAAACAATACCCCACTCTTTCAGAAATGATACATGTGAATCCCAGATAACATTAATAAATATTACTATCAAAAATTGAACAGCCTCTCTGATGCTCTTGAACACACCATGCATGATTTTGTCTTTGATCTTTATCTCTGTAAGGACTTCTTTTTCTCAAATATACAAACGGCTGGTATCCAATGTCATTTAGACCTGCAATAAAATCCATCTAGAAGTTTGCTTTCCCTTGCCTTCATCCTTCAGAAATATCTCCCTCCACTCTCTCATGCTTCATAATTTACTCTGGTTTATTTTTCTTTATAATACTCACTACCATCTGAAAGATTTAATCAGGAGTCTTGCCGGGAGCCAGCGTTGAGGAATCCCACCCATGACAAGGTCATGTGGCAGAGGCCTGATGGGCAAGGTGAATCAGGCCTCACAGTTTCCCCCTGGTATTTCCTGAGTATGTACCCAAAAATAAGAATATGCCTGCCTTATTGTATTATACTTTTCCACTCTTCTGACACACTCTGGAAAAAGTTAATTCAGAGCTTCAGTCTCCTGCAAAAGAATATCTCGGCTTAAAACCCCCTCTGATAACTCTCTAGCTTGCCTAACAGGTTCCCCCGGACTTTTTACAGCTTGTGAATTGTTTACAGTCTCTCAGAGGCACAGGAAGTTTAAAACATCCTAGGAATGCAGAGGCTTCCGAGGTGTCAAGATCATTAGAATAAAACTGATTAAGCGTTTTATTGTTGAGCCAATACTTGCTGCCAAATTTTCATATCTTTTATTTGTTGATACAGTTGGTATATAGAAAAAACAAGTAGCAACATTAGATCTTTGAGTTAAGTACCTTCTTTGTTATAACCCACTGCGCCCTTGTTCTATAGAGATGTAACTTTAGTGCTTTAAGGAGATGCAGATTAAAGAAAAACACTTCAGGGAAAATGAGATTAACATTCATTAAAGAAGAGAGCCAAAAAGTGTTAACAAGCCTCTTGACCAGAAGATAATGTAAATCACCTGAGACCTTTTGTATGCAAAAAGATACACAGAAAGGGTCAGGACTGCTGCCCCTGCATGACTCTATATCTTCCATTATGTAAAATTTAGGGTATATAAACACCTTTTGAATAATAAAGTTGGAGGGGTTTTTGCACAAGGCTGGCCTCCCCCATGTCGATTCTTCCTCTTGCTCCCTCTCCTTTGCAGGCTGATCCCTTGGAACGCGGAGGCTCACTGAGTCTATTTACTTGCCCAGGCTTCTGAGACCCACGCGAGAGGGAGCCCAAGGCGGGGCACCCTCCGCTATTCAAGCGGGCTCCTGCAGCCCAACGTAGACAGTGCAAGTTCCTTGTCTGGAACTTTATTGGTTTTCCACATAAACCAAGTTAATCAGCCTCTTTTCTCCACTCATTTTCCTACTACACTATTTTTTCCTAATCTAATATTTTTAATTAAATAAAATTTTCCTCGCCTATCCATCTCCCCTTTGAATCACCCTGGATCCACCGGGGCAGGACCCCGGCAGAGTCTTATGGATCTCCTATACCATTCCACATCACTTCACAAGAGGAAGTACCTCTATGCCTTTTGGTTTACTGCTCCATCCTCAGCATCCTACTTGGTGCTTAGTTGAAGTTCAAAGACCATCTGTTAAATTAACGTGGAGTGAAGAAAGAGCCACTAACAAAGATGAAGATAACAAGGAAGTTTTACAGAGGAGCTGACATGTAGGTGAGGCTTTGAAGAAAGCATAGAGTTGTTGTCCAAAAAGAGAGCAAGAGGGGACTTTCCAGCTATCTGTGTGGAGGTAAGGAAAATATAATCAACAATGTCAGTGTCACATGGAACCAGAAAGAAGTCTGATGACTTGGCAAAAGCAAATTAAGATGAAAAATATGGATTATTCATCAACACATTGTTTAATATATAATAATGTATAATATAATCCATAATATACATACATGATACCTATTTTTATGCAGAGAAACTATGTAGTTACTGGTTAAATCTTTGTGTTAATCTTTTAGGTTAGTCCTTTGCTAGCGGAACTTCTAAAAAGGCAGTATTCTTGAAGTTTGTCTTTATTATGAGTATTTAAAATCATTTATAAAGTCAATATTAAAAATGAAACATCAGAAAATACTTTATCTGCAATTAAAAATATAGTTTCATAAATAATGATATGGGTGGTAAAGTAGAAAAGTATCTTTATTATAGTTAATGGAATTTAGCTTCAGGTTAACCTACTTAGAAATGTTGCAGAAACCAGTAATTGAGAAACCAAACATCACATGGAGAGTTGGAGAACTCAGGTTTAATATGCTGGCAGGCCTAGAGGAGTTAAGACTCTAAGCTCTGAGCCCCCACAAAAGAGATTACAGAACTTTTACACATGGACAGGCATGATTAAGCAGGTTTGCAGAGGCTGGGTGATTGCAAAGAGCAGGACAAGGGTGAGTGGGATAAGTTCCAGTTCCTAGTATTGTGAGTCTCCAATTTCTGGGACCACATGACCTACATGATCCAGATTTTGCAAGGAGCAAGCTGAGTTACAGAGGCAGAAGGAGCAGGAGGTTATGTAAAATTTTAACTTTTTCTCTTCAGTAAAACTTTCTTATATTTTGAATTTTTGAGTAACTATTCAAAAAAAGAGATTGACTAGTAAAAATATTAACATGAATGTTGATGTTCTTTCACATAACCATCTTAAATGTTGGGAGATTTTATTTGACTGGAATCACCATGGAATATTTATTTTCTCAAACCTAAAGTGAAAAGGCATTTAGATTACTGTTATGAACTTGCCAAGTGGTTGAGTAATTACTAGTTGCATTACATACAAATCTTAAATGCTCACTAGCTTTACACAAAAGAAGTCTATTATGCACTCATACACAATTTAATATGGGCTGGCAGGAGGAAATGAAGCAAATTCTCCACAATCTGGTGACTCTGGAATCCAAGCTTCCTCCATCTTTTGTTCTTACCATTTTTCAAAATGTGGCCTCCAAGTTTGCAGTGTCAGGAGAGTAGCCAGCTAGGACAAAGGACTTGCTGCCTTGTCTGGAAATGATACATTACACTTCTACCCTCAGTGTTTTACTTAGTTATGATAACCTTCTGTTTTCAAGGGAGTCTAGGAAGTTTTGTTTTCCAAAATGACCAAGAAAAAAGGGAATTGTGTAATAGGTAAATAGTAGTTACCTTACTATACTGGGGAAAAAAGTGGCAGCCTCAGGGAATTTGAAAAAAAGTAAATGCTTTCTGTTCACTATTCAATTATTCCAATAATATTTCAAATAAAATTTAGCACTTTTTCTCCAAAATCATGATTAAAAAAAAAAAAAAAATCTTACCATTAAAATGATCTTACCTACTAGTTGCTATATTCCTCAACAACAATGGGAGGCTTTCTGCAAACACAGAATGTAAATTCTACATTTTTCTTTCTCCTTTCCAGTTTCACTATCTTTCCTGAAACACTTCTATATCTTGGATTTTTAAAGCAATGGTAAACACAAATTTTTAAGAATTTCTTATTCAAAGTCACAAACCAAAACTCTCTATAAAGTGAAATATCAGTGATTCTACAGATATCTGTTTACTACCACATTTGGTGAGGTGGAGAATGTAGGTGAACTAAGAAACACTTAGGCTACAATTTTACTGAAAGTAAAGCCTACCATTTGTAGTGATTCATAAATCACAGGAGACACAGCCAGCATATAAAGTTCTGAATTTTTAGACAGGAGAAAGGTAAATGAAGTTCATGAGTAAAGAAAGTTTTGTAAAGGAGTGGTCTGTTTACGAGATCCTTAAACAATACGGTTACTTGGACTCAAGGTTTGGGTAATTAATAGACATGGATTTATTCTTAAGAAAAAAAAACAAAGAACAAATCACTTCACAGTGGTTAAATCTGCATTATAATTCAAATAAAGAATTAACCAAATGAATCAGAGCATCACAGATCAAAATAAATCCATAACGCCATTATGACTGTGTATGGTTAATTCCAAGAGTAGAGACTTTAACCTTATTTACAAACTAATACCCTTTTCTACTCTAAATACACATAGCCAAGGTGAGAGAATTTATTCCAATCCATGGTCAGATGCTATGATACTTAGAACCTGAAACATATTTTAAAATGAAAACTAAGATCATTTCCTGCTTGGGTTTCCAAGACAGTCATATTATTAATGGAAAGAAAAAAATACAGTTATTTATGCTGATTCCATAGACTATTTCTCAGAGTAAAATGGTTATGGGTATTTTTTATCCTGAAATTGAAATCATTTCCAGTTTAAAAAAATGCTCAATTTTAATTGAAAGTATGTTAGTGTTATTCAGAAATACCTATTCTGTTATTTCTGTTCAACTTTTCAACTGTTTAACTATTTCATGGCAGAAAAATAAAATCAGGGTCTCAAGTAATAATTGAATAAGCTTAATGTTTAATTCAATTGGTTACTTGAATTGCTTTTCCTAGTGTATCTAGTCTTTTAGTAAGGAAACAGATTCTATACCCATGTACAAATGATTTCTGGACAAGAAAATATCTCAAAATCTCTGTACCTCTTCCAAAATGTTAGGTCAAATAGAATTGCACATTTCCTACATTCTGTATTAAATCTCTCCTTTCAGCTTTTTTCTGTGTACTAATTAAATGATTTCACTAAAATTCATGTTTATTCATATAAAGACTTTTACATCACTACATAGATTCATCATTGCTTATTCAAATATTAAATTTGTTTATTCAAAGATTTGTAGGGTGGTGTTTTATAATTGGCTCAAGTAAAATGTTCAAAACTCTCATTGAAAGAGAAGGAAAAAATTAAGTTCTTATAAATCAGCAATCTACCATATTCCATAGAGTAAATTCCTACATAGCACATACATACAGGATTACCGGTCTTATTCCAAGATTCCTCTGTTCAGCAAGATCTGTTTTGGAGACTTTTTTTTTTTTTAATACGAATAGAGCTTCAGAAATAATAACTATTCCTTGAAATGATTCAAGATAGCCCTAGGCTAAGTCTTTGACATTTATTTCCAGCTCAGAGTAAAGGTTCTGATGGTCACATAAAACAGGCTGTCCAAGCTCATAACTGATCTCAGGAATCAGAGTATGAAGGCCCAATAAATTGAATCTAATCATGTGATTTTTTAAAAATTAAATGGCTCTTGACATCTTTATAAAAAGAGGAACTAGGAGGTACTGATACTAATATCCACTCTCTTAACCGACAACTCTATCAAGGACCTAAGATGTGATCCACTCTGATTACAGCTAATAGCAGTGCAATACTACAATTTTATTTCCTACTACCCATTACTTTGCCGACTAAGGTCCGTCTAGTCAAGGCTATGGTTTTTCCAGTAGTCATGTATGGATGTAAGAGTTGGACTGTGAAGAAAGCTGAGTGCTGAAGAATTGATGCTTTTGAACTGTGGTCTTGGAGAAGACTCTTGAGAGTCCCTTGGACTGCAAGGAGATCCAACCAGTCCATTCTGAAGGAGATCAACCCTGGGATTTCTTTGGAAAGAATGATGCTAAAGCTGAAACTCCAGTACTTTGGCCACCTCATGCGAAGAGTTGACTCACTGGAAAAGATTTTGATGCTGGGAGGGATTGGAGGCAGGAGGAGAAGGGGACAACAGAGGATGAGATGGCTGAATGGCATCACTGACTCGATGAACGTGAGTCTGAGTGAACTTCGGGAGTTGTTGATGGACAGGGAGGCCTGGAGTGCTGCGATTCATGGGGTCGCAAAGAGTCGGACACAACTGAGTGACTGAACTGAACTGAACTGAACTCATTAATGCACAAAACTGAAAAGTATGTCTATGCTTTATGGGCAGTGCCACATAATCTGCATTTTTCACCCTCGAAATAAGGAAAATAGAATCTGTATGTGTAAAGTAGTCCATTTTGAGAAGTGAGTTTATAAATTGACAGGATTTTTTCAAATGTTCCCTCATCAGTGTATCTCTCTACAACAAGAGCATTGAAATTGAAGCACTGATGTTTCTTCTGTCCACCTCAACAAAGAAAGAATTAATTTCTAATATATATTTACTATACTGGAGTTATCTTTAAAAAATAACTTCTAAGATAGCATTTTTGTTAGGTTTATTCCACTTAAAAGTTTTATTTTGACAGTTAGCTCTTTAGTACTATTTTTTTTTTTTTCTTATGTCTCAGGAGATAGTGGCGGTAAAAACTGCTTAGCATGATACATGGAAAAGTGGAACTGGGCAACTGGGCAAGTGAGAGGTGAAGCCCAGAAGTAAAAGAGATAATTAGAGGCCTGCCTTAAATCTCACACCATGAAATTATTCCCATACTTCAGAAACTGCTGGCTGAAAAGATCTAGAGATGCTGCTTAGTGCAACCATCAGTCAAGTCCTGAGGAGGGTCATGATTTTTTTGTTTTGTTTTGTTTTCTGGTGAGAGTCACCTTTCTCTGTGGATTGGCATCATTCTGAAACTTATTATGGATATAAGGCTACTGCATGAAGTAAATATGCATATTTACTATACTGGAATGGGTGAATTTAACTCAGATGACCATTATATCTACTACTCTGGGCAGGAAACCTTAGAAGAAATGGAGTAGTCATCATAGTCAACAAAAGAATCCAAAATGCAATACTTGAATGCAATCTCAAAAACGACAGAATGAACTCTGTTTGTTTCCAAGGGAAACCATTGAATATCACAGCAATCAAAGTCAATGCCCCAACTAGTAATACTGAAGAAGCTGAAGCTGAAGGATTCTATGAAGACCTACAAGACCTTCCAGAACTAACACTCAAAAAAGATGTCTTCTTTATTGTAGGGGACTGGAATGCAAAAGTAGGAAGTCAAGAAAAACCTGGAGTAACAGGCTAATTTGACCTTGGACTACAAAACGAAACAGAGCAAAGGCTAACAGAGTTTTGTCAAGAGAACACACTGGTCATAGCAAACACCCTCTTCCAACAACACAAACAAAGACTCTACACATGGATATCACCAGATGGTCAATATCAAAATCAGATTGATTATATTCTTTGCAGCCAAAGATGGAGAAGCTCTATACAGTCAGCAAAAACAAGACCAGGAGCAGACTGTGGCTCAGATCACAAGCTCCTTATTGGCAAATTCAGTCTGAAATTGAAGAAAGTAGGAAAAAACACTAGACCATTCAGGAATGACCTAAATCAAATCCCTTAAGTTTTTACATTGGAAGTGACAAATAGATTCAAGGGATTAAATCTGATAGAGTGTTTCAAGAATACGAGCAGAGGTTCATGACATTCTACAGGAGGCCTTGATCAAGACCATACCCAAGAAAAAGAAATGCAAAAAAAGCAAAATGGTTGCCTGAGGAGGTGTTACAAATAGCTGTGAAAAGACAAATTAAAGGCAAAGGAGAAAAGAAAAGATATACCCATTTGAATGCAAAGTTCCAAAGGATAGCAAGGAGAGATAAGAAAGCCTTTCTCAATGATCAATGCAAAGAAATAGAGGAAAACAATAGGATGGGAAAGATGAGAGATCTCTTCAAGAAAATTAGAGATACCAAGGGAACATTTCATGCAAAGATGGGCTCAATAAAGGACAGAAATGGTATGGACATAAGAAAAGCAGAAGATAATAAGAAGAGGTGGCAAGATTACACAGAAGAACTATACAAAAATGATCTTCATGAGCCAGATAACCACGATGGTGTGATCGCTCACCTAGAGTCAGACATCCTGGAACATGAAGGTAAGTGGGCCTTAGGAAGCATCACTACGAACAAAGCTCATGGAGGTAATGGAATTCCAGCTGAGCTATTTCAAATCCTAAAAGATGAAGCTGTGAAAGTGCTGCATCAATATACCAGCAAATTTGGAAAACTCAACAGTGGCCACAGGATTGGAAAAGGTCAGTTTTCATTCCAATCCCAAAGAAAGGCAATGCCAAAGAAAGCTCAAACTTCTGCACAATTGCACTCATCTCACACACCAGCAAAGTAGTGCTCCTAATTCTCCAAGCCATGCTTCAACAGTACTTGAACCGTGAATTTCCAGATCTTCAAGCTGGATTTAGAAAAGGCATAGGAACCAGTGGTCAAACTGCCAACATCCATTGGATCATCAAAAAAGCAAGAGAGTTCCAAAAAGAAATCTACTTTTGCTTTATTGACATGCCAAAGCCTTTGTTTGTGTGGATTGCAACAAACTGTGGAAAATTCTTCAAGAGATGGGAACATCAGATCACCTTACCTGCATCCTGAGAAACCTGTATGCAGGTCAAGAAGCAACAGTTAGAACTGGACATGAAACAACAGACTGGTTCCAAATTGGGAAAGGAGTATGTCAAGGCTGCATATTGTCATCTGCTTATTTAACTTATATGCAGAGTACATCATGCAAAATGCCAGGCTGGATGAAGCACAAGCTGGAATCAAGATTGTTGGCAGAAATTTCAATAGCCTCAGATACACAGATGACATCACCTTTATGGTGGAAAGCAAAGAAGAACCAAAGTTTCTCTTGATGAAATTGAAAGAGGAGAGTGAAAAAGTTAGCTTAAAAGTCAACATTCAGAAAACTAAGGTCATGGCATCTGGTCCCATCACTTCATGGCAAATAGATGGGGAAACAGTGGAAACAGTGACTTTATTTTTGGGGGCTGAAAAATCACTGAAGATGGTGACTGCAGCCATGAAATTAAAAGATACTTGCTCCTTGGATAAAAGCTATGATCAACTTAGACAGCATATTAAAAAGCAGAGACATTACTTTGCCAACAAAGTCTCATCCAGTCAAAGCTATGGTTTTTCCAGTAGTCATGTATGGATATGAGTATTGGACTATAAAGAAAGCTGACAACCAAAGAATCGGTGCTTTTGAACTGTGGTGTTGGAGAAGACCCTTAAGAGTCCCTTGAACTGCAAGGAGATCCAGCCAGTCCATCCTAAAGGAAATCAGTCCTGAATATTCATTGGAAGGACTGATGCTGAAGCTGAAACCCCAATACTTTGGCTACCTGATACAAAGAACTGACTCATTGGTAAAAGCCTTGATGCTGGGAAAGATTGAAGGCAGGAGGAGTAGGGGATGACAGAGGATGAGATGGCTGGATGGCATCACTGACAGGAGGGACATGAGTGTGAGTTGGCTTTGGGAGTTGGTGATGGACACGGAAGTTAGCATGCTGCATCCATGGTGTCGCAAAGAGTCGGACACGACTGAGCAACTGAACTGAACAACAACAACAACAAGGACCTATTGAATAAAAATGTGGAGCATCACTCAGACAGACCAATTAAGACATGTGCTTAACAATCAGGTAAAAGAATGAAGATGCACTAAAAAATTGATTAAGAAGCAAGTAGTATCTTCTTGTGAAATGTCCATTCTGGAGACTGAGATCAACCCTACACAAGTAAAATGAGAGATGAGTGAAAGAGATACAGGACAGAGATGAGTAGGGAGACAATCATTTACCTCTCAGAGTGAGCAATGAAGAGTAACTGTGATGTTAGAAAGAGTAGAAGAGTATGATGCAATTGGTTTGAGAATGATCATTTGCCATCACTATATAGAATTTGTGGAGAAAAGCAAGACTTACTTTGGGGGCTTTCTAATAGCTGCCTTCTTATTTCTTTTATGTTTATACTTATATTGCCAATGCATTATTATATTGTATCTATCCTGTGAGAAAAATCAAAAATATATAGTAAGTACTTGAGATGTGGTAGATGCTCTTCTGGGATGCACAGTTACAGGAATGAACAAAGCAGGCACAGACCTTGTTCACACGTAATTTGAATTTATTGATATTGGGGAGTCTCTTCTCCTCCCTAAGCTTCAATCACCAAGAATATTCTGGTAACTCTTAAATACCTCTGCCTGCCACCCCTCCTAAGTGCCATATGTAAATAATCAACTGGTGACTTGGGAACTTCCCTTGATTTTTCTTAATGTATTGACCAGATTCAAAATGTAGACATTGAATAAGACGTTTGGAGTAGAATAAGTGTCAAGTTCACGGGAAATGAAGAGATTAATAAACTGAAATTTTGAGTTTTATTCTCGTTCCTTATTAATAATAAAATCAATTCTGGAACATTCTCTTTACAAAGCCAGATATACATATTCTCCTAATATTATTAATTTAGTCCACACCAGTTACAAACTCTTTTGCTGGTCAAATTTGGCTTACTGCCTGATTTTGTAGCCTGTAAGTTCAGAATGATTTTACATTTTAAATATTTGAAAAAAAAATTTTAAAGAAATACATTATTTTGTGCAACACAATAATTATATAAAATTCACACTTCAGTGCCCACATATAGTGATTTACTGGAACACAGTGGCATTCTTTATTTTTCATATCGCCTATGGCAGTTTTTTGGAGAAGGAAATGGCAACTCCAGTATTCTTGCCTGGAGAATCCCATGGGCGGAGGAGCCTGGTGGGCTACAGTCCACAGGGTCGCAAAGAGTCGGATACGACTGAGTGACTTCACATTCAATTTCACTTTCACTTTCATGGCAGTTTTTGTGCCACAATAGTTAAGTAGAATAGTTGCCACATTGACTACAAGGGTAGCTCTCATTTGCTATCTGATCTCTTACAGAAAGATTTGAGAGGCCTGCAGACCTCTGGACTACACCTAAGTTAGCAAAGTCTAAATGGCAAGATGTCAGATTTTCACATTAGGTACTGGTTATTATTATTACAGATGTTTCATATGTATTAAATATGTGAAGCCTACTTATAATTTTGTCATTGATTACACTCTCCGATTTATATTTTTTCCAGACATATAGTGAATATTAATATGTTGCTTCCTACTAACTTTACACTTGAAAACTCTGAAGAATATATTTGATTTTATTTTATAATGATGAAACAAAGGTTGAGAGCACCAAAATAAATTACCCAAGGTCAATATCTAGAAAGCTGAATAGACTGAAAACAAAGACAAGATTTACCAACCCCAGAGTCTTATGTTCTTTTTTAATATGCTACTTTGTATCCTATGAATTTCACTAGTGTTATCCTGGAACTGCTCTGTTCAAGGAATAACTGTGCTCTCATGTCCAGCATGTGACAGCCAATCATTTTGCCCAATTCATGATCAACAGTAATCATCACAGACAAATCAGCTTATAATTTGTTAAAGCATCCATAGAAATCAAAACGGCTCTGCTAACGCTCCATACTTTTAGAGACAGATTTTTTCAGGGTAGATAACTCCTTTTTATTTTTTTAAATCTTTGCTTATTTACTTCTGACTGATTAACACTGAATTTAGAAGTATTTATTTCTAACAATTATGTTAGGAAAATGTTTTAAGATGTATAAATTGTTATTTTAGTGGAAACTTCATTGGTTATGTCATCATATTCAGAAATTGCAAGTCACTTTGGAGAAACTCTGTATTTTAAGCTAATTTACATAAGGATATAGTTCTAATTTCTCTGAATTTCTGAATGCAGTGTTCCCATTATAATATTTATGAAATTTTACTTTCCAAAATTTTCAATAATTTCTAAGATTCACAGTTTTACTGATCTCAAGAATTCTTACGAAAATTAAATAGTTTTTCCCAGAAATTAATGGTTTCAAGAAGGATATCAAGATGGCAGAGTAAGGGACATGGAGATGTAAAAAAGTACATCTGCATGTGGTACAGTTCTCACAGAATATCCACTGAAAACTTCCAGATCTCATTCAACCAAAGCTGTAAGAAAGATTCCCATATAACCAAGCAGTACAAAGGGAACAAGAAGATGAGGAATGAGGAGGGGACCTACGTCCCTGGGAGGGAGCTGTGAAAGAAGAAATTTTCCCTCACCCTGGCAAGCTACATCATGGGCTGGGAGGTCCAACGGGAGACTAGAGCCTCAGAGGCTGGAGAGGAGGTCTACAGCTGCACAGGGTAGAGAAACCCACACAACTACCCTGGTCATGCTACTGCACTTCCCAACCCAAGACCCAGGCTGCTGGTGTGAGCTGCAGCTAGGTGCTGAAACTTAGGCATCAGCTCATAAGACCCAGGGAGACTCAGTCTGGCTGTGTGGAGACAGCTCAAAGGGCCTGGAATGTGGCCTGGGTAGCAAGGGGGGGCACCCGCAAGGCAGAGCACAAGTGCACCACAAGAGTCCCATTGACAATATGGGAACGGAGGAGCACGGGTCCGCCAGCGCAGCCCTATCCTCAGATCTTAGCAACACGTGGCTCTGGATTCAAAGATTCTGTGAAGTTTGTGAGTAAGCACACACAGAAATTGGGTGAAATCTGAGCTGATTATCAGCAAACCCAACATGGGCACAGGGAGGACACTCCAGGAGATTCTTGCTCTGGCCGATTCAGGGACCAGGACCATGCCCACACATCGGAGGGCATGAACGGTTATCTGCAGGCTCAGGATTCATCTCTGGTGGCTTCTTGTACAGATGGATTTGGGAGCTGACAAATCCAAGGGACCTCTGAGTGAATTACTGGAATTCCCAAGTAGAGGTGGCCACTGAGGACTGACAGTAACAATAAACTTTGTGGGCATGCAACTGGGGTGGTAGGCAGCATCAAAGACTCACACATCTCACAGACAGCTCCTGCAAAAGAATGCAAACAGTGCCTTTCCTGCAGGAAAGTTGCAATCCTGCCTAGCTCAAACCATGGCTTAGAATGGGATCTGAGGGCTTCTAACTTCAACAAAGGGAGGACAGACACTGCCTCACAGGACTGTGAAAGCCACAGAGCAAGTCAGACAGAGAAAGACAAATATAACTTACTCAGTTCAGTTGCTCAGTCATGTCCAACTCTTTGTGACCCCATGGACTGCAGCACCAACACCCAGAGTTTACTCAAACTAAGTCCATCCCATCAATGATGCCATCCAACCACCTCATCCTCTGTTGTCCCCTTCTCCTCCTGACTTCAATCTTTTCCAGCATCAGGGTCTTCTCCAATGCGTTAGTTCTTTGCATCAGATGGCCAAAGTATTGCAGTTTCAGTTTCAACATCAGTCCTTCCAATGAACACACAGGACTGATCTCTTTTAGGATGGACTGGTTGGATCTCCTTGCAGTCCAAGGGACTCTCAAGTCTTCTCCAACACCACAGGTCAAAAGCATCAATTCTTCAGTGGTCAGTTTTCTTTATAGTCCAACTCTCATATCCATACACAACTACTGGGAAAACCATAGCCTTGACTAGATGGACTTTTGTTGGCAAGGTAATGTCTCTGCTTTTTAATACGCTGTCTAGGTTGGCCATAGCTTTTCTTCCAAAGAGCAGCATCTTTTAATTTCATGGCTGCAGTCACCACCTGCAGAGATTTTGGAGCCCAAGAAATTAAAGTCTGCCACTGTTTCCACTGTTTCCCCATCTATTTGCCATGAAGTGATGGGACCAGATGCTATGATCTTAGTTTTCTAAATGTTAAGCTATAAATCAACTTTTTCACTCTCCTCTTTCACTATTATCAAGAGGCTCTTTAGCTCTTCTTCACTTTCTGCCATAAGGGTGGTGTCATCTGCACATCTAAGGTTATTGTTATTTCTCTCAGCAATCTTGATTCCAGCTTGTGCTTCACCTAGCCCAGCATTTCACTCTGCATATAAGATAAATAAGCAGGGTGACAATATACAACCTTGACATACTCCTTTTCCCATTTGGAACCAGTCTCATGTTCCATGTCCAGTTCTAACTGTTGCTTCCTGACCTGCATACAGGAGGCAGGTCAGGTGATCTGGTATTCCCATCTCTTGAAGAATTGTTCACAGTTTGTTGTGATCCACACAGTCAAAGGCTTTGGCATAGTCAATAAAGTAGAAAAAGATGTTTTTCTGGAACTCTCTTGCTTTTTCCATGATCCAGCGGATGTCGGCAATTTGATCTCTGGTTCCTCTGCCTTTTCTAAAATCAGCTTGAACACCTGGAAGTTCATGGGTGACATATTGCTAAAGCCTGGCTTGGAGAATTTTGAGCATTACTTTACCAATGTGTGAGATGAGTGCAATTGTACGGTAGTTTGAGCATTCTTTGACATTGCTTTCTTTGGGATTGGAATGAAAACTGACCTTTTCCAGTCCTGTGGCCACTGCTGAGTCTTCCAAATTTGCTGGCATATTGATGCAGCACTTCCACAGCATCATCTTTTAGGATTTGAAATAGCTCAACTGGAATTCCATCACCTCCATGAGCTTTGTTCATAGTGATGCTTCCTAAGGCCCACTTGACTTCACGTTCCAGGATGTCTGGCTCTAGGTGAGTGATCACACCATCGTGATGATCTGGATCATGAAAATCTTTTTGTGCAGTGCTTCTGTGTATTCTTGCACCTCTTCTTAATATCTTCTGCTTCTGTTATGTCCATACCATTTCTGTCCTTTATCGAGCCCATCTTTGCATGAAATGTTCCCTTGGTATCTCTAATTTTCTTGAAGAGATCTCTAGTCTTTCCCATTCTGTTGTTTTCCTCTATTTCTTTGCATTGATCGCTGAAGAAGGCTTTCTTATCTCTTCTTGCTATTCTTTGGAACTCTGCATTCAGGTGCTTATATCTTTCCTTTTCTCCTTTGCTTTTCGCCTCTCTTCTTTTCACAGCTATTTGTAAGGCCTCCCCAGACAGCCATTTTGCTTTTTTGCATTTCTTTTCCATGGGGATGGAGAAAGGCTTTCTTATATCTCCTTGCTATTCTTTGGAACTCGGCATTCAAATGGGTTTATCTTTCCTTTTCTCCTTTGCTTTTTGCTTCTCTTCTTTTCACGGCTATTTGTAAGGCCTCCTTAGAGAGCCATTTTGCTTTTTTGCATTTGTTTTTCTTGGGGTGCTCTTGCTCCCTGTCTCCAGTACAATGTCATGAAACACCATTCATAGTTCACCAGGCACTCTATCAGATCTAGGCCTGTAAATCTATTTGTCACTTGCACTGTATAATTGTAAGGGATATGGTTTAGGTCATACCTGAATGGTCTAGCATTTTTTCCTACTTTTATCAAATTAAGTCTGAATTTGCCAATTAGGAATTCATGATCTGAGCCACAGTCTGCTCCTGGTCTTGTTTTTGTTGCCTGTATAGAGCTTTTCCATCTTTAGCTGCAAAGAATATAATCAACCTGATTTCGGATTTGACCATCTGGTGATGTCCATGTGTAGAGCCTTCTCTCGTGTTTGGAAGAGGGTGGTTGACAAGTGCATTCTCTTGGCAAAACTCTATTAGCTTTTGGCCTCTTTCATTCTTTACTCTAAGGCCAAATTTGCCTGTTAGTCCAGGTGTTTCTTGACTTCCTATTTTTGCATTCTAGTCCCCTATAATGAAAAGGACATCTTTTTTGGTGTTAGTTCTAGGAGGTCTTTTAGGTCATCGTAGAACTGTTCAACTTTAGCTTCTTGAGCATTACTGTTTGGGGCACAGACTTGGATTACTGTGATATTGAATGGTTTGCCTTGGAAATGAACAGAGATCATTCTGTTTTTTTTTGAGATTGCATCCAAGTATTGCATTTTGGACTCTTTTGTTGACTATGATGGCTACTCCATTTCGTCTTAGAGATTCTTGCCCACAGTAGTAGATATAATGTCATCTGAGTTAAATTCACCCATTCCAGTCAATTTTAATTTGCTGATTTCTAAAATCTTGACATTCACTCTTGCCATCTCCTGTTTGACTTCTTCCTATTTGCCTTGATTCATGGACCTAACATTCCAGGTTCCTATGCAATATTGGTCTTTACAACATTTGGCCTTGCTTCCATCACCAGTCACATCCAAAACTGGGTGTTGTTTTTGCTTTGGCTCCATCTGTTCATTCTTTTTGGAGTTATTTCTCCACTGATCTCCAGTAGCATATCAGGCACCTACCGACCTGGGGAGTACATCATTCACTCTCCTATCTTTTTGCCTTTTCATACTGTTCATGGGGTTCTCAGGGCAAGAATACTGAAGTGGTTTGCCATTCCCTTCTCCAGTGGACCTCATTTTATCAGCACTTCCACCATGACCCGTCCATCTTGGGTGGCCTTAACGGCATGACTCATAGTTTCATTGAGTTAGACAAGGCTGTGGTCCATGTGGTTAGATTGGTTACTTTTCTGTGATTGTGGTTAGTCTGTCTGCCGTCTCACGCCCTCTCCCAGTGCTTACCATCTTTCTGGGGTTTCTCTGACCTTGGACGTGGAATATTTCCTCTTGGTGGCTCACTGCTCCAGTGCTGTGAAGCTGCTGTTCCCACCACAGCACTGCGCAGCTGCATATGTATATATGTTTATATGTACATATGTAAGCATATGTATATATGTTTACACACACACATTCTCTTTTGTTTCCATTATAGATTATTATAAGCTATGAGTATAGTTCTATGTGCCATACATTAGGTTCTTGTTGGTTATCTATTTTATATATAGTAATATATGTATTTTAATCCCAAACTCCTAATTTATCCTTCTTCCCTCCCTCTGCTTTGGTAACCACAAGTTTGTTTCTATGTCTGCTTCACAAATATTTTATAAATTAGATCTCAAATAAGTCAGAGTTGTTTAAATACTTATTGATGATTATATCAGAACTTAATTTGGAAATCCAATGTTATTCTGTTTCTTCTCTAATAAAAGTGTAGATAAAAAAGTAATGATATATTTAAACTTAGACATGACTTGATAACTTAACAACC
>SJYT01046642.1:19411-56346 GCA_006410635.1 Cephalophus harveyi
ACCCTTATGGCAGAAAGTGAAGAGGAGCTAAAAGGCCTCTTGATGAAAGTGAAAGAGGAGAGTGAAAAAGTTGGCTTAAAGCTCAACATTCAGAAAACGAAGATCATGGCATCTGGTCCCATCACTTCATGGGAAATAGATGGGGAAACAGTGGAAACAGTGCCAGACTTTATTTTTTTGGGCTCCAAAATCACTGCTGATGGTGACTGCAGCCATGAAATTAGAAGACGCTTACTCCTTGGAAGAAAAGTTATGTCCAACCTAGATAGCATTTTCAAAAGCAGAGACATTACTTTGCCAACTAAGGTCCGTCTAGTCAAGGCTATGGTTTTTCCTGTGGTCATGTATGGATGTGAGAGTTGGACTGTGAAGAAGGCTGATCACCGAAGAATTGATGCTTTTGAACTGTGGTGTTGGAGAAGACTCTTGAGAATCCCTTGGACTGCAAGGAGATCCAACCAGTCCATTCTGAAGGAGATCAACCCTGGGATTTCTTTGGAAGGAATGATGCTAAAGCTGAAACTCCAGTACTTTGTCCACCTCATGCGAAGAGTTGACTCATTGGAAAAGACTCTGATGCTGGGAGGGATTGGGGGCAGGAGGAGAAGGGGACGACCGAGAATGAGATGGCTGGATGGCATCACTGACTCGATGGATGTGAGTCTGAGTGAACTCCGAGAGATGGTGATGAACAGGGAGGCCTGGCGTGCTGTGATTCATGGGGTCGCAAAGCGTCGGACACGACTGAGCGACTGCACTGAACTGAACTGAGCTTCGTTTTATTCTAAAAAAATAATCTGAGGGCACTGTGTGCGTTTGTCATCTGTCTCCATTCCTGGGCCCACCCTGGCTGCCACACTGCTTCTGGGAGGTCACACTTCAGAGACTCTCAGACACTGAAGTCCAGGTGGCTCTGACGCTCTCGTGTGTCTCCTTCCACAGCCCTGTTGGGGGTAGCAGCTGCTACCTTTACTCTGATCCTATAGGCTGGAGCCCCATAGTGCTGCTGGGGGGCAGAGCAGGAGTGGGGGTGGGGGAACAAACTCACGCAGCAGGCCCAGGTGTGGGATCCGGTTTTCTCTCAATGACCAAAGGGAATATAGAATCGAACCCATGCTCATGGAGTAGTCCAAGCCATGGTCACAACCAAAACTCAAATGACTTGCTTTGAGGTGACTTTGATAGTCAGTACATAATTATTGTCACTAAGTGCATATGAGTGCCCATTTGCTTATATCATGGTGCTAAGCATACTGTAAAGAAGACTTTCCAGGAAGGCCTTGCTGTAGGGAAAATGTGTTCAAGATCTTTCGCTCAGTGCTTAGCATCCTGCCTTACCAAGCCCAGGGTCACCATTTCCCCAGCTACTTCAGCTTGAAAACACAACCATCCTTGATTTGCTCCTCTAATTTAGCCTTCACAGTGTCTTTAGGTCTGCCACTCTGCTGCTTTCACAGCACTCCTGGGGCACAGGAGTATATGGCAAGGCTGGGAGCTCAGGGTCTAGTGTCAGCCCCCATAGGGCACCCCGAGGGCTACTGAGTTGGCAAAATTTTTAGAGTGAGGGAAATATATTATCTGCATTCCCCAGTGAGTCTGGGATGAAAGTCACAAGTGGCAGTCCCATGGATTTGATCCAGCTAGTACACTGTATTTGGCTTACATCTGTGTTTTCTTTTAAAATTGTCAAGGATAAAAATCCAGAAATTTCACATTTAAAAAAATACAAATTTTGAGCTTTTATTAAAAAAATTGGAAAGTTTTGAGCACTCAGTCCTTTTATCTATGTGTGGCAACAACCAGATGGAGCTGAGCGTTGCTGGCTCCTCCACAGGAAGCAGGTGCTCTGTGGTTTGCCACAGCCCACACCCTCCCTCTTGTGTTATATCCAAAGCACTCGGTCTGTGTGACCTGCCTGTTCTCATTTGGATTTGCCAGTCCTTGTATTGGACTTTTGGGAGCCTAGTTCACAAATCTCCTTGAGGGAAGAATGTAAAAAGCCCATTTGAATGGGGAGACTTACAGGGAGGAAGTAAACTGAGATTTCAGAATATCCTCTTGCTACCAGTACTCTGAAATTCCTAATGTAATTTTTCTTTTTTGTGCATTTATTTGGATTGGCTCAGGCAACACTGGTCTTGGAATGACCAAGAGAGACTACCAGTGGAAGAAAAAAGATGAGGTAATTAACTTGACATTTTGGATTTTTCTTATTGTGACTATTAAACTACACAGTGAAAATAAATTGTGAAGTCAAGTAGCAACATGTAGGTGGCGAGTAAAGAAACTCTTAGTGGCAATGCTTTAATGTGGGAAAATTGGGATTAGAGTTCATGTGAATTACTTAACAGTTAAAATTATAGAATATTTTTGAAAATCGTAATTTTGCCATGATTCCCTCTCCCAATTTCCCCCCTCCTAATTCCCTTCCCTGGTATTTATTTATTTAAAAAAATTAATTTTGGCTGCACTGGGTCTTCATTGCTATCCGTGGGCTCTCCTGAGTTCTGGCAAGCAGGGACTGTCATTGTGGTGTGCGGGCTTCTCATTGCAGTGGCTTCTCTTGTTGCAGAGCATAGGCTCTAGGCATGCAGGCTTCAACAGTTGCAGCTCCTAGGCTCTAGAACGCAGGCCCAAGTAGTTGTGGCACACAGGCTTAGTTGTCCCTCGGCATATGGAATCTTCACGAACCCACGGATCATTGGCAGGCAAATTCTTAACCACTGGAGCACCAGGGAAGTCCTCCCCTGACATTTAGTTCAAAGGTAGGGATCTCTGGGATCAGGGATGGGGAGGCCCATCCATCAAGCTTACAGTGAGACACTAGCATTTAATTATGGATGTTTCTCTTTGGAGTGTGTATTCCCATGGATCTGTAGGTCTCCGGTGTGGGTGTGTGGAGCACAGGTTGATCATGGGGATTTTCCTAGGGTTTCAATTTTATTTGACAATCTTTCAAAGGGAGACATTAACTCATTTTACTATTAGGTTATTTAAAATGTTTTATATTAAAATAAACATACTATGGAGTAGGATGACAAATTTGCATGAATTTAAGATAAAACAAAGGCCTCAAAATATTTTATTAGGGAGAGTCACTTAGGTGTTGCCCTGATGACATTTTTTTCTAGTTTCCTCATCAATCAGAACTAATTTAGAAAAGTCTGAGAAGTGCTGGAAACTGTGCCTAGAGTTAGGGAGGGAGAGGGCTAGTCACACTGGGCAAGGACAATATGGAGGCGAGTCTGGTGGGGAGCAGGGTAGCCTGCAAAGCTTGTTACTCAAGGGATCTCTGTGAGGGCCCCTAAGAGAGTTCACTTGGGCCAGAGCCCACTGCTGAGTGGAGTGGATTGGAGAAGACAGCTATGACAGAGCAACAGGATGGTGGGCAAACGCAGGAGGGGGCCATGTAGCAGCAACAGTGGTGCCAAGAATGGGCTTCAGGAGCCTTCAGCACCCTCCCTCCCTCAGTTGCCAAGTCACTCCAAAAAACATGTCTTCTATGAAAAAATGATGTGCTGTGGAAATGCAGCTTTGTAAGTCCCTTGACCATCACACCCCCAACCAGATCACCACCCTAAGAAACTTTTAATAGAAATTCTGGGCCTCTATCATTTATGACAATCAGGGTGGTCTGCAGTGTGTCTGTTGGGGAAAAGGAAAGTTGCATTGATCAAACTGATAGTTATTGGTTCCTCTAAACAAAGCAATTGAATTCCTCGTAGGCAGTCTTCCTAGGTCATCCTCTCGTCTTTCTTAAAGGGATCTATTTCACAAATGTGACACCTCATTAGGTGTCTAGCAGTTTGGCTTGTCACTTGCCACTGTCCCTTCCAGGTCCCCTTATTTAAAAAATTCTCATTACAATTTAGGAGAAGTTTCCAGTTTACCTTGCAATCAGTCACAAAGTTAAGAGGAATTCAACTCTCCTCACATTTCTCTTTAAGTGAATTTTGATACACTACTCTAAGTGAATGTATCTCTTTACAAGATAATGCTTGTTGGGATAGAGATGCAGGGGTACTTACTCCAAGTCTTTAATATGGAAGCTCTTCTAAAGGGAGTATTCCAGATAATTAAATGGAAACTTTTCAGTAGGTATTCCGATTGCACTTACTGTTTTTCTTTTTTTCTGAAATGTTCATAGTCTCATATTTTAATTTTGACTTTCTTTTATAGTTGGAAACTGGATTCCATTTTAGAAAAGGACTTTAATGGCACTTACATGATACGTGGAGTCAGTTTAGAGACCGAGCTAATATCCTGACTCAAGTGCTGAAACACTACCTGGCAAGGAGTTTACTTACGAACTGCTAAAGCAATTTACCTCTGCGTTTATTTTACAGTTTTGATGGACTGCTGCAAAAGTTCTAATTTTAAGTAGTTGTGTTTATACTTGAGATGTTCAAAATCCTTCAGATACCTTAAACTTATGGTTTAGCAAATGAAATCCTGCATCCAGCTGAGAGCAACCTATGGTAGAGTAGAAGTTATCAAAAGCATTGTACAATTAACCCACTACTATCTAAAGCATAACAACTATAATTTTGATTTGTGTTATTGCTACAACTAGTGCCTCCCTAACATTTTACAGAGTAAAATCTAGTAAATCCTCAATATAGTAAATACTGAAAAATGGAACCACATTCCATAATCTTAGTTATTAAAAGCAGTTTAGGAGAAATTAACAATCTTACATTGCATAGTACTATTTAATATCACTTTTAATTCTACTTAAAAAAGTCAAATAAAATTGAATTTTATGATGATTGTTTAATATTTAGGATCCATTATTCCTTTTCATTTTAACAAGATTTTAAAAGAATACATGATTCGCTACTTCAGGGAAAACCATAATAGAAGAAAGAATAGAAGAAAACACGAGAGAAAAAGTCAAGCCCCTCCAGATACCTGGGACAGGGCAGCATTTCTCAGGGTGGCTCGTGGAGCACTTATGTGTCAACAAATGTTGGTTGCAGCCACACCTAACAGCAGTCCTGCAGCCAGGACTGTCTGGCTGTCTAAGAAAGTTACCACAGACCCGGTTTCCTTTCAGATTCCCTGTCTTTCATCCTGGGCCTGTGACTTTTATCCTCAGGGTGGCAAAATGACATCTGTAACTCAGTCATCCCATTTGATTTTCAGTGAGGCAAGGCACTTTCAGGAAGAGACCCCACCACAGGCCAACACTGTCACATGACCCCACCCACCTATCATCTTAGGATGAATTTTAACCGGCACCTCAACTTGCCACCCTTAATACAATCTGGGTATTTTTCATGAAGAATAAGGGGAAATGGCTATGGTGAACTGCAGTGTCTGCTGTATACTGCATCACGATCACCTGGGTTGTGGCAGATGAAGAACTTCTGGCTACTTGTGGAACCCATGTCTGGGGGAAGGGCCCTGGCCTGCTTATTTTAACACACTCCTCAAGTGGTTTAATGCATATTGACGCTTGAGTTCCACAAGACAGGGGATAAAGAAGTAGCAAAAAAACAGATGTCTGCTCTACAATCTTATGAGGCACATTATCATGTTATTTGAAATAACTAGAGGACACTTAATTCTATGTGTATCAGTTAGGATGCTTTTGTCCTCAGGTACCAGAAAACCCAACTCAAAAATGCTTAAACACTAAGGTGATTTATTTTTATTACTTAAAGAAATATTACTTATTTTTGGCTGTGCCGAGTCTTCATTGCCGCGCAGGCCTTTCTCTAGTTGCGGAGAGTGGGGACTACTCTCTAGTTGCGGTGTGTGGGCTTCTCATTGTGGTGGTTTCTCTTTTGGAGCACAGGCTTCAGTTGTTATGGCAACAACTTGGGGTCAGTAGTTGCAGCTCCTGGGCGCTGGAGCACAGGCTCAATAGTTATGGCACATGGGCTTAGCTGCTCTGTGGCATGTGAGATCTTCCTGAATCAGGGATCAAGCGCATGTCTTCCACACTGGCAGACAAGATTGTTTACCACTGAGCCACCAAGGAAATCTGGTAATTTATTATTTTAAGTTACAATAGTCCAGAGGTAGGACAGGTTTACACTTGTTGGACTCAGTGAAGATCATGAAAGGTCAGATGTTTTCCTTTCTCTCAACTTGGCTGTTGAACTTTACAGCCTCATTCTGTGGCTGGATCCCTGCTCCCAGGTTGTAAGTTAGCTGCAGCAGCAATCAGTGTATGTTTTTTTGTTTATATTCAGTGAGAGAAAAACGGCTTCTAGTTGCTCTTGAGAAAGAATTCTTGTAGAAACTCATGATCCTCTTATTTGTGTCTCAGTGCCCATTGCTGAACCAATCACTGACAAAGTGGCAATGCCTTTTTAACTAGTTAACACATCCTTTAAGTTTGAATCAAAGTTGTATTTCCTCAATGTGCATTGCCCAAAGCGGTGGAGGTCAAATCGAGTAAATCACTGTGCCAGTTCACTGCATCCAAGTGGCATCTTGATACGCCCCTTTAGACCCAGCCATTCTAGCTCCTTACCCTTTCCTGAGCCCTCAATGAGGATTCTTACCCTCAGGGGAATGGTTGGAGGTAAGGTCAGACTTTTGGCAAGACCACCCAGGAACCTCAGGTCACTCTGCGAATCTTAGATGGCTCTCTCTTCTAGCCAAAGCATTTGCTGATTCTTTGAGAGGGCACCCAATAGACTGCCTCTTAAATTCTTAAGCTTCTCTCATAGCCACAACAGCCATACAATTCATTTTCACTTAATAAATTATTGGACTTATTACATCTATTCTCCCTATGAAATTGAGAGCAACAGTTCTGGAAAGGGGAATTCTCCTTCCCATGCCATCCCAGTTTAAAAAAAAAAAAAAAAGGACTTATAATCACTGCTACCCCCTCAACATACATTCATTATGTAACATTTTACATCTGGAGAATACTCTCACACTCCCATGGCTTCATGGCTGCTTCGTGATAGAACCAGAAGTTAATTTGTGGGTACATGACCTCCCTTTTCCTTGAGTTTTTCAGCATTCTTATATGGACATAATCTATGTGGGTAGGGTAGATATAGCTAAACAAAACATCAAGGTTTGGATGCCTGAGTGACAAGAGGGGCAATGTATTCATTGGGGGAATAATTGATGAATTTGATTTTGAATTTATAAACTTAATGGCCAATGTCCCATCAATCAGTAAAGGTGTGTGAATAATTAATGTTGGAGATTTAGACTTAAGCCAGACTCTCTCTGAGAGGCAGGACTGAAGGTGAATAGCCAAGGGAAGAGAGCAGTGAGGAACCTAACAGGGAGGTGACAAGATTTGAGGAGCCAGGGGTTACTCAGAAGAGATGTGCTAAAGAGCACCAGACAGTCTTGGTTCTTTAAGTACAAAACACACTGACTTGGAGAAGAGGTGACAGCAAGATGCCAGCCCAGTTAAATCTCTCTCAGACCAGCATTCCCAAGGATATGACTTGGAATTTTCACCTTCCTTCTCAACCTTCTTAGCATCACCCAAATTTTACATGTGGTAAAATTAAGGAAATGAAAAATTAATGACTTCTCTAAAACATGGCACCAGGGATCAGATTTTACGTTATTCTACTCAATAAAAGTATAGAGGGCTATATGCAAGAGATTATACCAGGTATGGGACCCTTCTTTCTAAACCTAGGACAGTATAATAAGTCTGAGAGACTCTTGAGTTAGGAATCCTTCGTACTCTTTCCAGAAAAGCAACAGATGTCCCACCACCCTCAAGATTGGTATACTTAAATCCAGCACCCGTTAAGGTATTAGGTTAGAGGAGCTCTTTGTTGCAGGGGTCAGAGATTCCACAGGGCCCAGTGAAGTAATACGAAGGTGCGAAGAAGGCCAGGAGATGTGGCAGGATCACATTTTCATCAGCAGCTCCTCCGTTTTCATTACATGAACTTTTATACACCTGTCTTTGGAGAGAGGCATCAGCGTCAGTCCTAGCAAGGAGACGTCTTGCCCTCAGGACATGAGTCTGAACTAGTACTTCAAAATGTGACAACAGAATTCTCTGATCACGTTTTTGACAAAGGATTTATTTGCTGATCCCTAAGAAGCAAAATTCAGAAAAGCATCTCCCTCCTCCACTGCAAGAATAGATAATAAAACATTTTCAGTCATCCTCTTCCCTCTTCCCACGGTGGGCCCTTTCACATGCACATCATCGTAGAACAAACTGACTTCCAGAAATTCTCCAAAAGGCACCTGGCACTGTCATGTTGCTCACGCCTTCTGCTACACCTCTCTGGCAGGCAAGTGGAGCCTTTTCTGTAGCTTCTCGCTTTCAATAGCAATTTATTGAAAAATTTTCTTGATAGCAAAATATTTAAAGATTCTCTCCCCAGGCTCATCTTTCATTTATCTACTAGAAAAGTACTGAATGGAAAAGGTTTTTTCTCCCAGTTGTGATCAAAACATGGAATACTGAAGAACTTCTGGGTTACTCTAAGTTCTTAGGTTATACACGTAGATATGTACAGAGGAAGTTGAACCCCAAGTTCTATTCCCTCCCAAAATGGGTAACAGAAGATTTGATTAGCACAGAAAAACAAACAAACAACAAAAAAAACCAAACCTGATAGTCATTTTATTGGCTTGGCCAAAACGTTCGTTCAGATTTTAAAAAGCCAAATGAACATTTTGGTCAACACAGTATGATGGAGCAAAGCAGGCTTTTTCAACCATAAACTGATACCACCTCTTGGTCATAAACCCTGCAGAGATCCAAGATAAGTCTCAAATTTCGAAGAAAGTCAGCGGAGAGTATGAAGATATATGAACAGAGGAGAAAGCTGCTGAAGGCACAAAGGATCCCAAGGAATTTTTAGTGCTGTTTTCATTTAATAAGCCAGTAGTAGAGAAACCTAAAGACCTTGGCTGTGATCACACCAGAATGTTTTTAATGGACTGCTGTGGGGAAACATGAGGGACAGCTGGCATCTTCTGGCTCATGGTGCTAAGTGGGCAGCTCCAGAACCAACTCCGTGGCGAGCCTATGGCTGGGGTGTGTAGCGGAGGTATTTCTTGCCAGATGGGAGCTCTTTGGTGAAGACTCCTTTAGGGAAAAGTTTTTTTGCTTCCTCTTCAGGGATGGTTGGAAGGACCATCACGCTGTCCCCATTCTATTGAAAAGACATTGAGAATGGTGAAGTTCAGTCTTTCATGATGAGAATAATCAAGTCTCCTTTGCTTTGCTCTCTCCCCCTGAGGAATTTTGCTTTCACTAATCGATCTTTGACACTTTTGGGAAGAGAAGTATTTCCCCACCTTAACAAGAAATAGTCCTGCTTTAAACCCAGTAATGGTTTGCTATTGCATTTTAAAATTTATTCTAAATAAGTCCTTTTCACTACCCTGTGTGACTGAACCCAGCCTTCCTCCTTCACCCTTGGTCCCTACCTTCACCTCCTGCTGCTGCTTTTCCAGGCATGTTGGCTCTCCTGTTCCTTGAACGTGCCAAGCTCACTTTTAGGAAAACTCCTTAGCTGTTCCTTTAAGCCTGCAGTGCTCTTTCCTCCTAAAGATGCATGACTTGGTCTCTCGCTTTCTTTATGTCCTCCCCAAAGGTCTCTTCAGAGAAGAGCCTTCCTTCCTTGACAGCCAAATATAAAGGCAACTCCTCCCACCTCTGCTCCCCTTCTCCCCACCTTTGCATGATTACTCTCTGTCATACACTGTCACCTAAGATACTGTAAACTTTACTGTTGGTCTTTACCCACTGGAATGTAAGTTTTGTGAGGGCAGGGACTTTACACTGATTGTTCACTGCTAAATCCCAGTGCCCACTGTCTGGGCTCAGTAAACAAAGGTTCAATGAATGGACACAGAATTTCAACGGTTTGCCAGTCAGAAGAAAGAAAATAACAAGACCAGGTATTCAGGTTAGCGGATTAAAAAATGTAGCGATGTTAAGAAACTCTTGTGATATTATCCATGTCCTACATATTGCTGGAATAATAGAGATTAAAAATTCACGAATAGGTTTCAGAGAATTCTACATGGGTTTAAAAGACTGGAGCTTAAGAGAAATGTTTCAAGACATTAATACACCAAATAGTTTTATACCCATGACTTAAGTGGTTCAACTAAGTTCTGCTAGAAATATTTTACCATCAGGGAAGAGTTCAAGTTTTTTTTTTTTTTTAATCCTTTTATTTAGGAAAAGGAATCATTCTAACCAATTAATCTGTTCAAATAACCTAAAAGTTAGAAATATAGGGAGTTTATATTTTGTATAAAAGGTGTTAAAGACACTGAAAAATGGCCTCTCAGTAAATCCTAAACTCAGCCAGGAGGAAAAATCCTCCCAGTATATTTGCATGCCAGAAACAGAGCCCTAGATAACACCCTAAAGGGAGCCATTCAGATGGCCCCACAGGCCTTCTAGGCAAGGTGGGTTTCTGCCCTTTTAGCATCTTTACCTTCCAGTCAACCGGGGTGGCCACCCTCTTTTCTGCCGTCAGCTGGAGAGAGATAATTACTCTGAGAATCTCATCAAAGTTCCTGCCAGTGGTAGCTGGGTAGAGGATGGACAGTTTCAGTTTCTTATCAGGACCAAAAATAAACACCTGCAAAGTACACAGACACATAAACAGGAAGAACTCTCTGTTTTTGATATTAAAGCCTCTTATAAGGCTCTTTAGTCATTAAAAATGTTCAAGGGTATAACAAAACAAAATAACAAAAGCCCCAAATATCTAGAAAGACATGCTAAACAAACTGGGTATTGGAATAGTTATGATTTTCTTCTCTATGTTATATTTCTAAACTTGAAGGGAATTTTATTTGGTTTTGGCTGTCTCAGTAAGAAAAACTGACTTGTGAACTGAATCCAGAAAAGGCCTCAGGAAGGTACTATGTTAACTATGGAAAATGATCATAAAAATAATACTAATGGGAGCTGATGGTGTTGTTTACTAGCTAAGTTATGTCCAAGTCTTTTGTGACTTATGGACTGTAGCCCGCCAGGCTCCTCTGTCCATGGGATTTCCCAGGCAAGAATACTGGAGTGGGTTGCCATTTCCTACTCCAGGGAATCTTCCCAAGCCGGGGATCAAACCCACATCTCCTGCTTTGGCAGGCAGATTCTTTACCACTGAGCCACTTGGGAAGCCCCATGGGAGTTGACACTGGTCCTCAAAATTTTGTACATTTTTGCAGATGTGGGAATAAGTTTGTTCTCTGGTGGATAAGGACAGAACAAATAAGAATTCAAAACAAGAGATGCCTTATAAAGAAGACTATGATCCACTGCTTTAAAGAGAGGGCTGTCAGGAGAACTATAGCAGAAGATTTCACAATTCTAGATGACATGTTAGGATAACTATTTTTTATGTAGATTTTCAAAAGCTATGAATTAAGCAGTCTATTAATAAGTTAGCTGAAAATTTTACTTTGTACCAGCATTTAGATAAAAAGTGAAAGTGCCAGCACACACTTATTTCATAACTGGAGATATTGACCCATTTACTTTAGTTGCCCCAAGCATTTACTCGGAAAGATATTGGCTGGTCAGATTATCTAGTAGTACACAACTCACCACACGAGCAGTCACAGGCATGCCCTTTTCATCTTTCTCTGCTGGGTCCAGCATGCCCAACTGGATGGCAAGGTCCCGATTCTTATCATCAATGATGGGAAAAGGTAACTTTTCCGTGGGCTCTTCACCATTGTAAGCGTTGATATCCTGAAATGCAGGGGAAAGGGAAAAAGGGAAGTCTAAAGCAGGCATATCCTCTAAACGCAATCAGTTAACAGCCATCATTTTGTAAAACAGGGAAGAGAGGACCATATCATAATAATTTATCTACACAGTTTTAATAAGAAAATTAATAAATGAACACTCCTTATCCCAACTGTTTGCTGACAGAAATAACAGTAGGGTATAGTACTTCGGTTATAATCTAGAGCCTTTTCATGCCCAAGGCTCTTCAAATTCAGCGTGTTTTTATTGCTTTGAGAAAGCAGCATTAAGCTCTCTAAAAGTGGAATAATACAGAGTTAAGATGTCAATCCCAGGTACCTCTGGGTACCCAAACACTGTAAAAAAAAAACTATCAGTGACAATGAGTTCACATCCAGAAATTGTGTCACAGGCAAAGATAATTCTGTAGATATGGTACTGATCTGAACCCTGACTCGAAAGCACCTTGACTCAGACATTAAGCTACTGAAACAAAGATATTAAGAAATGAGAAGAAACACAAAGCTTAGAGCAAAAAGAATAGACAGTTGAATATTCACTTTAGGAACAAGTCAAAGGTAAATCTCTTACAGGTAAAAAGGCAGAGGTGAATTTATACTAGGGTGAAATCCACATAAAAAGCAAAGCATTCCAAGTCTGAATTGAAGGACAATGTACTTGCTTCCGCTCTCTATGCCTTCCTCTCCTAGTGAAAAAACTTTATTCTTTTTTCCATCCTGGGAATTTCTGGGGGAAAAGAAAAAATCTAGCTTTATTATTTGATCTGGCATTGAAATTGCACTTGAGGTGGGCTAAGCATTATGGTAAGTACATATGGGATACAGATAAGTAAAGTTCCTGCCTCTAAGGGAACTTCTAATTTGGTTAGATGATTTCCATAAGAAGTAGCAACAAATGCAAGATGGTAATATGCAAAAGGCAGAAGCTGAAGTACACCAGCCTCCCCATGTGTAAGACTGCTGAGCTAGGAAAGGGTTTAAGGACAGGGTATGACTTTGACCTGGGCCTTGAAGGATGGATACAATTTTCACAAGGCAAAGGAAGGCATTCTAGAGAGAGGGAGCAATATTAATGAAACATGTAGGCAAGTCTGAGCATAAGCTATTGACTGGAGAACGAGGAGTTTATCTGGGTAGAGTTTTAGGAAGTAAGGAAAAAGAGTTAATGCTGGAATATGGTCTATGTATTCTGTGGCGCCTTGAAAGTAAAACAAGAGTTGGTGGCATAGCAGATTAAGAACCTCTGTGGATTTCGCCACAGAGATGCCACAGGATAAACGTAGCATTCATGAACTTTGAAATGGATAACAAATTGTACCAGGTTTCTTAATTCTATTAGCTTAACTTTCTTCCTTCTGTCACTAGCAGTCTATCATGTCACCACCACTAAAATAACAACGGATATGGTTTCATGCTACAGGCACCTTGAGGTTTCCTACATAACCAGGTGTAAAGTTGGGACTTGTTTCCTTTTTAATGTGATCACAATTCTGAAAATTCTAAGGCACAAGCTCACCAGGAAACATGAACCGGGGTGTGTGCCTGTACTTTAAAGAGTATTATATAATTGGCTATAAACTCTTCCTTCTGCCACTTGTAGTCTCAATAATTGCTATGCAGTAACTCTCAGCCCTGCTTATTTGCATGACAGGCATTACATTACACCCATGAAAAGCAAAGAACCATATGCTTTGGCTTTATTCTATCCTAAATCAAGCTAATTCCTACCCTCTATCATTTAGTATCAAAGAAAGTATCACCTTCACCTCAAAGAAACCAAGCTACTCTATAAAATTTATAACATGGTCTATAACCTCAAAGCTACTGCCAACAGGTAATACCTTGCTCCATGCAAGATGGTCTTCCACACTGTCTATGGAAAGAGCAATCATCTTAACATTTCTCTTGGCAAATTCTGGTGCCAGCTTTGCTGCTCTGCCGAGCTCCGTGGTACACACTGGGGTAAAGTCCCGAGGGTGGGAGAAGAGAATGCCCCATCTGAATAAGGAAAAGAAGGTCACGAGTGAATGAAGAGATGATCACCAACATCACGTACAGTGAAAAATCACAAATCCTAGATCAGAAATGGCTTTCTTTTTAAAATGAATGCTTATGAAGACAATTGGGGCTTCCCAGGTGGTGCTAGTGGTAAAGAACCCGCCTGCCAAAGCAAGAGATGTAAGAGATGTGGGTTCCATCCCTGGGTCAGGAAGATCCCCTGGAGGAGGGCATGCGAACCCACTCCAGTTGGGATACGGCTGAAGCGACTTAGCATGCACGCATGAAGACAATCACTTTTAAACTTTTCTGTTGAGGAGTGCTTTTCAATTATCTCCAGAAAAACTTGTTTCGTGCCCAATTCAATCAAATATATGAAATTCAATATGGTAAATATTTAAAAAGACTGTCCCGGTATTGCCTACTTTAGTAACTCCAGAGCTACCACCCTGAGTCCTTTTCAGCTAAAACAATCTGTGCTATTCAAAGGAAATACTTACTAAAATAGCTTCCCCTTTCTTTTACACTTTCTACATTTTTTTCTAAGCACAGATATGCTGACATTCACCTCCAATAATGGATGAGCCAGTATGCCTGAATCTAGACCAATGCCTGACTTAAATAATAAACACATTATGTAACCTGAAATAAATAGGCTTCTATCCTCTATTTATATGTAAAGTTAAAGCTGACACTTGGCTTCTTTTAGGTGAACAGATATAAAAACTTTTGTAAACCTAGTTTACTGATCTAACCTGCTAAACAGGACACCCAATATTTGGACCCTGACAAAACAACAGCATTTAAAGAGTTTCACCTATCTCTTCATGGGCAATGTCTTCTTCCTTTAGACCAAGTGGGTAGAAAAAATACAGCCTTCAGTGTTGACTTCTACAACTACAGATTCTTAGGGAAATAGTATTATCTAAATCATCATTGCCTACGATTAAACTTGTATAAATTTTAAGCACATTTCAAGCTAAGTCACCAAGAATCTTTGGAGTACTGTTCTTCTTCTGGGCAGCAGAAACTATTCTTTCAACTGAAAATCTAACACTCAGTTTCCACACTCTAGTTGACTTAACAACATTAAAGCAGGACCTTAAACTAGTAGATTACTCACGGTAGCCTAGACGCCACGCTGACCTCCTTGAAGTTTGCCAAATTTCCTGAAGCACAAAGAAGAAAGCAGAGACAGGGTCCCTAATTCCCACCTACATCTGCCACTCAGCTCCCAAGGTTTCAGGAAAGGAAAAGACCTTCTTATAAAAAGGATGGATGGCCCTGTGGCAAGACTGGGAAGAGAAAGGTAATATTTTTAAGATTGTGGGAGGGTGTGCTATTTTTTTAATATATATAAAGGGCAGTAAGACAGATTTATTTAAAATGTTTAAAAATAATTAATCTAGTTATAAGTACACTCTAGGCCTTACAGTCCATGGTGAAGGATCTATTTAAGGGTCAGATGAGACTTAAGGAAGAAGTTGAGAAAAAAAATGAACAGGGCAGTTCCTCTTGTATTGTTAAAGAGGTGATTAGTTAGAAAAATCAGGCCTTCTCTTTGCATTGTGAGTCAAGAGACTGTTTTGCTGAATCATGTTAAGAAAACTTGTCTGAAGCCACTTCACATCCTCCCCTTCAGAAGCCACACTCTAGTTTGCTCCTGGCGAGGAACAGGATAACCTCTGAGAATGTTTACTGTGGCCTGTTCCCCTCTGAGTCTCCCTACTGCTGCTCTTCAGAGGAATACCATTACAGTACCCCCTTTCCTTCCTTCTTCATTTTCAAAAAAGACAAAAAGGTTTCCTCCTTTAAGGGAGATGGTCCCAACTCACTAACCCCCTGGAAAAACCCAAGGAAAACCCATGTTCTGTTTGGTGAAGATGTACTATGAAGAAGCTGCTTCTGTCCCATATATATGGTGATTGGGCTCAATAAACTCATTAAATAAGCTCTCAAACCCCTCGGCTGTTTCCAGTTGTCCAGGGGAAGGGTAGGGACCCGTATGTTTGAAATTGTAATTTTTTTCTCCAAAACACATCTGATTACAAATTGACAGTCTGAACTGAAATCACATGAAGAGTGGAGTTGGGAAAAATTATATTCGCCACAATGCATTTATTATAGTGTTATAAAAGGCTCAAACTTATTTTTGGGGTAAGGCAGGAAATAGTACTCTCCCATACTTGACCCAAGGCAGACTTGTGTATTATTTGTTTATAGATGCAGTTTTCTCTCTCATCTTCCTACTGCTGATTCCCTGAGAAGGTACCACTTTTAATCAGATCAACAAAAAATCCAAACAAGTAGGGTTAGCTTAAATGGTGACATCATTTATAACTATTGCTACAATAAATATGCTTCATAATAATATTTAGCTTTAATCTATACAACCTAAGAGCTTTGGCAAGGTTTTGTTTTATGTGGGTAGGGGCTGGAAAGAAACATTCTCTGAAAATCCCATGGAGTTTTGGAGAAATACTAATACCTAGATACTTGAGTATGAGACCGGACATGGTCTGTATTTCTGAAGTCTTTGCCTGCTTTTAAGGTCTGAGTGTTTCATTTCTCATCCTTTTTCTAGCCTAGTTCTTTCAAAGAACTTAGCTTTTCCCTTAATCAGTGGTTGGAAAAAAATCCCCAGTGGCTCAGATGGTAAAGAATCCACCTGCAATGTGGGAGACCCGGGTTTGATCCCTGGGTTGGGAAGATCTCCTGGAGGAGGGAATGGATACCCACTTCAGTATTCTTGCCTGGAGAATCCCATGGATTCTCCCTGGCAGGCTACAATCCATGGGGTCACAAAAAGTCAGACACAACTGAGCAACTGACACACTTCGAAGAGTTTGGTTAGGCCTAAGAATCTCTCCCAGGTGCTCTGCAGAGGTTTGGCCTATCATTAATTCATCAAGTTCACCCTCTGTAATATATACACCTGGTCACTGTTTATAAAAAGGATACAAAGCAAGGAGGAATTGTAAAACCTTAGACCACAGTGTGTGTGTGTGGGGGGGCGGGGGGGGGCGGGGTGCAGGCACTGGAACCCCAGAACCACAATATAACTAGACACAGCTGGGATGTTTCATATTAAATCTAATCAACTTGACATTTGCTGATTCAGAAGCTGTAAAACCACAGTTCCACCAATATACTCCTAGTCATAATAGTAAGATTGCCAGGCTAGATCACGGGTCACCAGTTTGGCAAGACTGCGTGCGGCTGGGAGCAAGGCAGAAGGGGGAGGGGCAGTAAGAGGCACTCTGCTGTGAAACAAAAGGGCCTCAAAGTGGGAGGTGTTAGTGTCCCCGACCTACCCATAGTTACTGCTAACTGAACAACCTCAGAAAGCCCTTCCCTCAGGGTGCTGCAAATTCTGGAATAAAGGACACACCCGCACACAGAGTGTTCTGGGTTCCTCCCAAAGCTGCTATTAAATCAAATTCTAGCAGCTGGGGGAGGCTCTGGACAAAAAAAGTCTTTCAGCCACCAATTTGGCAGCTGGTGGTTTAAGTTTTTTTTGTGCTGAGAAGCCTGCAAATACCACTGCAGCAAGCAGAACCCTCAGATAACACGCTGGGCCCTTCCTAAACCTTCAGCCAGCAGCAGTGCCCTTTGACTGGCCTTGGCTACCCACCTTCCCCCAGGAATGAACTGCCGAACGGAGGGACGGAGGGAGGGAGGGAGGGAGGGAGGGAGGTACGACCCTGGGCACCAGTCCCGGGAACTGACCACCGATGCTACCCGGCTCCTGCCCGCTCCGGGCCTCGGCTGGACCATGCTACTCACACAGTTCACCCAACAGAAGTAAATGAACTTAAACTCTCCTCCGCACCGGCCTCCCGTTCCTGAGATCCGCGGGAACCCAATTTTGTTCCCCCTCCCCCTTCCTCATCCGGGAGCCAGCCCAACCACGCGGGGGCCGAGAAGCGAGAGGCGATCAAGTGGCCGGTGCAGGGTGGGCCGGAGGGTCGCTGCCCCTCCGCAGCGCCGCCGCGAAGAAGCGGCCAGACAACGAGACGCACGTGCAGGAACCGGTGCGGGGAGGAGACGGGCGACGAGCTGGGGGCCGAGCGGTGAGGAAGGCACCCCTGAGTTCGGGCGTAACCCGAGGCTAGCGCAGGGCGACGAGGTGGCCACTTACGAGTCTCCCAGATAGTCGTGGAAACGGATGCGGCCGATGGTAGTATTTGCCTCGAAGTTGGGAGCCTCGTCCCCGAGGAGGAGACCTCCGGGCATGGCGGCAGCAGTGACGCGGGAAGTAAGAGGAGGTGCAGCACCGACAGCCACTAGCCTGCTGGCTCTGGCGGTGTAGGTGCTGGGGGCGGAATAAATAGGGCTTCCAGGGGCGGGACCAAAGCCGAGCCCAGATAGGCGGGGTCGCGGCGGGAGCTATGGGCGGGGCCAGGAAGCGGGGCCAGGTCGTTTGCAGGGTGGGCGGGGCCGCGTCTGGCGTCTGGCGGCGGCGGCGACCCGGGCGGGAGTCTGGAACCGGCGGGAGTCTGAGGCAGGGCTCGGGGCGGACTGTCCTGGGCCCGGTCCAGCACCCCGCCAGGCCTCTGCCCTGCCGGGAGCCTGTGGACACTGTCGCGCCTTCCACGTGACGGGGGACTCAATGACGTTGCCCTTTGGAGGCTTGGAGGTGCGTTCTGGGCTTTGGAGGTAAAGGAAGAGGAACGCAATAGGAAGGGGCGCCGCTAGGCGGACAGCCGCCCTACGGAGCCGCCAGAATCCGCGGAGACCCTCCTGCCCACCTCCTCACGACCGACTGCAGGCCGAAGGGGTCCAGAGACCCCTGCACTCGCGGCTCTGTTAGCGTGAGCGTCTGGAATCCTGACCACCCCAGCCAGCTTGCCGTCCTGAATTCTGTTATCAGAGGATGTGGCAAGACGTAGGCACGGGGGCCACCTTACGTCAGAGGAAGTGGCTTTCTTGTTGCCGCAAAAATTCCAGCAACCATGTCAGTACGTGCTTGGGGTAATGTGATGAAACTTTTAGTTTTAGTCCACTCCCAGAATTCATTATGGGCCATAAGATATTCAACACAATTATCCTGAAACTTAAGCATAAATATAAAAACCTACCGGAGAAGGCGATAGCACCCCACTCGAGTACTCTTGCCTGGAAAATCCCATGGACGGAGGAGCCTGGTAGGCTGCAGTCCATGGGGTCGCGAAGAGTCGGACACGACTGAACGACTTCATTTTCGTTTTTCACTTTTATGCATTGGAGAAGGAAATGGCAACCCACTCCAGTGTTCTTGCCTGGAGAATCCCAGGGACGGGGGAGCCTGGTGGGCTGCCGTCTATGGGTTCACACAGAGTCGGACACGGCTGAAGTGACTTAGTAGTAGTAGTATAAAAACGTGCTTGTGATCTACAGTGTGCAAGTCAACATGGCCACCCAAAGAAATGGAAGTTTAGATTCATTTATTTAACTTTCTACCTGCCAAGCCCAAGTTAGGCAAGATGACTGTTCTCTTGGAGCTTTCATTATAGTGAGGAAGACATACTATATATTCCTCATTAAACAGGAATACATTAGACAGTAGCATGTGCTGGAGGGTAACAGGTGCTACTTGGACTGGACGGTCTGCTCAGGGAAAGCCTCCAGGATAGTGTAGATAAACTTAAGCTAAGGGATAAGACCCTCAACTTCCAGGCCAGTAATACCAATTTTCAGGTGCATCTGTTTTCATAACTATCTTAGTAGTTTACATAGTAAGTGCTCTGGAAATGGTAGCTATTACTTGGATGATAGTAGTTTATGCAATAACCTTTGCTTTGCCAACTGTGTTCTGTGTGCTATGCTAGGCCTGGTGATACAGAAGAGAGAGTCTTTCCTCTTAGAAGGAAAGCAGATATACATACAGTTATGATAAAAACAGTAAATGCTGATGGAGGGTTGGGGGAGGGCAGGATGCCAAATTGTTAAGAGTTAAAAGGTAGGAAGGAAAAAGTGAAGGGTTTGGCAATGGCCGTTTGGAAGAACAACAGTACATTACGATTGTGAACTCCTAAAGTTTAGACCATATTTTATTGATAAATGTTTGTGACCTGTTAGACATAATGGGTGTGGAACTAGATTGCACAAAGTATTGGAGAACCATTTGGCCACCTTCCTGCAGCCACAACAGCAAAGTTTCTTGTCCATTTTCTGCTGGGAATGAAAGAGCAATGTATCTCTAGTTATAATAGTAGCTAGGCAAAAATTCTTACCCACTTTGGGCTTCCCTTGTGGCTCAGCTGGTAAAGAATCCGCCTGCAATGTGGGAGACCTGGGTTGGGAACATACCCTGGAGAAGGGAAAGGCTACCCACTCCAGTATTCTGACCTGGAGAAACCCCTGGACTGTTTAGTCCATGGGGTTGCAAAGAGTTGGACATGACTGAGTGACTTTCTCTTTCACCTTGGAGGAAATACTTAAAACTTGAAATTAATGTCAGAAAGGTGGGATGATGTTTTTAAAAGTAATTCTTATAAAGCTTTCTTGTTAAATTAGATTTTCTTTTCAGAAAAAAAAGAGGGCTGGAGTACAGGAAACTCTTGATCAGGGCAGTGCTATCAAGCTGCTGTGTGCGTGGGGCTGATAATCTCTCCACTGCTCTTCTTTATCATGTTTAATGTGGTTACTCCTTCCTGTCATGTCTGCTACAAGACATCTACAACTTGGAAAGAAAGCAAAATAGGACATGTAGGAGTAAAAATGAAAAGACAACAGCTTATGAAATGCTAGAATGATGAATAGTTCTCAGAGGGACATTGGAGCAGTAAATTCTGACACTTCTTTCCCCAAATACAGCACTCTTCCTGAAAGTTTACTGTTTACAATGAAAGAGACTGTTTAGTAATTTTCACAAATAATGATTTGGGGGGGGGTGGTCATTAATGGTTAAAGAAATAGATTTTAAAACATAATAGAACAAAGACCAAAGGTCAACTTGGAATTGCTTAAAGGATGACAAATTAAGTTACCAATTTTCTTATCTGCTTTTAGTTAAGCATAAGAGACTTGATGCTATAATGGAAACAAATTAAGATTTTTAAAGAGTGAGCCGTGAATATCAAGGTGTGAACTTCATATCTACATATCTCTGTATATCTTCAGAGATTATCATAGAGAGGAGACGGGAAAAGTAGAGAGGGAGAGAAGAGAAAGCAGATAGCAGACAAGTAGTAAGACCTGAGAAAGGGAAGAAGAAAGAAAGGAAAAGGAGAGAAAAAGAAGTGTTTGGGGAAAGAAACCAATTTGAATCCCTGCCTTGCCCAGATTTCTCCTCAGCAATGTCAACCACATGGCCCTGCCACTCTGGCTTTTGGTGGTTGCCCAGGACTGGGTGCTTGACTCAAAGGCAATCAACCTGCAGACTGGGTAATAGCCTGTGGGAGCCTGGTACAAAATGTTTTGTTACTGGTTCTCCTTTTGATGACTGGAATGCAAGACAACCAATTAAGTTAACAGTTCAAAGTAGTTCACAGGAAGGGTAGAAGCTGAAAAATGGTTAAGTAAGGTAGTAAGCAGAAGCCATGAGATGGCCCAGAGAAGAGTGGAAGTGGCAGGAACTCTAGAAGCAGAGCAGCAGATGACTGATGCTGAACGGTGCGAGATAACCCACCTAGTAATTAAAGGATACTTTATACAGGATACTCACTAATAGCCTCCTAGCTTTCCAACTTAATTCTTTGAGGCCTACTGCCAGGGTGAACTAAAGCTAGGTGGTGAGAGAAGTCCTCCCCAGGTACAGGCAATCAAGCTATAGATTTTTTGAGAATTTAAAGATGATGATGATTATAATAATATCAGGCTGTTTGTCATTAGCACTAAGATCTGGCACTTCTAAGCAATGTTAGTGATAAAATACTTCTCTTAGAAATATCTTAATGTCAGTCTAAATTGTAAACAATTGCTCCAGTCACTGATGAGTATTAATAATGTAATATATACCTTAGCTTAGGTTAGCACATTTAACTTATGTGTGTTCTGTGCTTAGTCGCTCAGTCGTGTCCAACTCTTTGTGACCCCATGGACTGTAGTTCACCAGGTTCCTCTGTCCATGAAATTCTCCAGACAAGTCTGTCGCCATGCCCTTCTCCAAAGGATCTTCCCAACCCAGGGATAAAACCTGGGTCTCCCACATTGCAGGCAGATTCTTTACAATCTGAGCCACCAGTGAAGCCCACATTTAACTTACTTATCCTTTATTTTTTTTTTTTAAAGAAAGTCTTCTACATGAAGTTAATTTGAAGAATTCTCCACTCTCCAGTCAGCTGTCTCTGTATTTGTAGACCTCGTTTATCTCAGTTATAAATTCATTATGGTTCAAGCTGTTTTCCAGCACTGTTTCTGTCTCTAACTCCTGAGGTAATAATTCTTGCATTTAAACAACAGGTTTGAAGTAAGCAACAACAGCTCAATGATTATAAAGTTAAAGTAACAGAACTCAAGTTGTGTCATTGTGAGTGACCACTTGGAATTTTTGTGTATAAAATGTATAGGGTATCATGTCATCTGCAAACAGTGATGGTTTTACTTCTTCTTTTCCTACTTGGATTTCCTTTATTTATTTTTCTTCTCTGATTATTGTGATTAGGATGTTCAAGATTATGTTAAATAAAAAGGGTGAGAGTGGACATCATTGCCTTGTTCCTCATCTTAGAGGAATTGTTTTCAGCTTTTCACCATTAAGTATGATCTTGGCTCTGTGTTTGTCATGTATGGCCTTTATTATGTTGAGATCTGTTCTGTCTGTGCTTGCTTTCTGAAAAATTTTTATCATAAATCAATGTTGAATTTTGTCAAAAGCTTTTCATGTGTCTATTGAGTTGATCATATGGTTTTTATTCTTCAGTTTGTTAATGTGGTATATCACATTGATTGATTGGTGGATTTTGAAAAATCCTTGTATTCCTGAGGTAAATCCCACATGATCATGGTGTATGATCTTTATAATGTAAAGAAATAAAACTTTAATAAAGAAATAAAATGAATCTAAATAGGAAAGAAATAAAACAATTTCTATTTGCAGATGACATAAACTGTAAATAATAAGGAGAAGGAAATGGCAACCTACTCCTGTATTCTTGCCAAGAGAATACCGTGGACAGAGAAGCCTGGTGGGCTGCTGTCTATGGGGTCACACAGAGTCGGACACGACTGAAGTGACTTAGCATTCATGCATGCATTGGAGAAGGAAATGGCAACCCACTCCAGTATTCTTGCCTGGAGAATCCCAGGGACTGACTAGCCTGGTGGGCTGCCGTCTATGGGGTCTCACAGAGTCAGACATGACTGAAGTAACTTAGCAGCAGTGGCAGCATTAAACAATAAAATCCTAATGATGCCACCAGGAAACTATTAGAGCTAATCAATGAATTTGGTAAAATTGCATAGTTGCATCTCTATACATTAATGATGAAGTACAGAGAGAGGAATTAAGGAAACAATCCCATTTATTGTCACATATAAAAGGATAAAATACATAGAAATGAACCTAAGTAAGGAGGCAAAAGACCTGTATTCTGAAAACTAGAAGACACTGGTGAAAGATATTGAAGACAACACAAACAGATGGACAGATATACCATATTCTCGGATTGGAAGAATCAATATTGTTAAAATAATACTACTCAAGCAATCTACAGATTCAATCCAATCCCTATAAAAATGGCAATGTCATTTTTCACAGAACTAGAACAAATAATTAAAATTTTTTTGTATGGAAACACGACCCTAAATAGCCAAAACAATCTGGAGAAAGAACAGAGCTGGAGGAATCACATGTCCTAACTTTCGGCTGTATTACAAAGCTACAGTGATCAAACAGTATGGTACTGGCACAAGAACAGACACATATCAGTGGGACAGGGTAGAGAGCCCAGAGATAAACTCACACACTTATGGTCAATTGTGTGTCAATTGACCTTATGTCAATTGATCTATGACAAAAGAAGTGAGAATATACAATGGGAAAACAATCTCTTCAATATGTGATGCTGGGAAAACTGAACAGCTACCTGTAAAAGAATGAAGTTAGAACATTCTCTAATACCATATACAAAAATAAATTCAAAGTAGATTAAAAACCTAAGTGTAAGACTGAATACTATAAATCTCCCAGAAGAAAACATAGGCAGAACACTCTTTAACATGAATTGCAGCACTTTTTTTGGATCCATCTCCTGAAGTAAAGGAAATAAAAACAGTTGGGACCTAATTAAACTTAAAAGCTTTTGCACAGCAAAGGAAATTATCAGTAAAATGAAAAGATAGCCTACTGAATGGGAGAAAATATTTGCAAGTGATATGATCAATAAGGGATTAATATCTAGCATATATAAACAGATCATACAACTCAACATCCAAAAAAAAAAAAAAAAAAGAACCAAATAGACATTTTTTCCAAAGAGGAAATACAGATGGCCAACAGGCACATGTAAAAATGTTCAGCATCACTAATCATCAGGGAAATGCAAATCAAAGCCACAGTGAGATAATACCTGTGATTTTATTTAATCATGCATTTTAAGCCTTTGACATTTTTGACAAACTTCCCAAAATCAAATTCTAAATGAAGTTTTTTGACCGTAAACTAACTTTGGGAATTTATCACAGAGCCCCAGAATATATCAAGAGATTTCTTTTCTTAGAGAGATAACTAAGTTAATTAGGCTTACTTGACATGTTAAATTACATGGGAAGTGTTGTCAAGTAAGACGTGATGTTTGACTTTTGAGGGTTATATTTGTGTATAAATAATATATATATTATTCATGTAAGTGTTACAGAAATTACATGAGATTCTGAGAAATCTGATATGTCCTGGTATAATGTTATCAGTTAAATTCCAGTTATCATCTTAAAACGCTGTATATCTCAGAAATAGCCATTTTTTTCAATTGTATCTAAATAGACTCTTATTAAGTCCTTAACTGTGGATATTTTAAAATCTTTTGTTATTTACAGTTATTGTTTTACTCTGATGCCTTCCTGAAAACTTGCAAGCAACTATGATCAAAAACTGCTTGTCCTCAAAGGTTAGTGGAAAGGACCTTGATAAATACTTCAGAATACACAATTCTGATAACTTTTAAGACTCGTGCCATTGAACTGGATGTAAATTTCCAGAACTCAAGTAGGGAAATTGATGGATTCTTAAAACTGCAAACCCAATATCAAACATCAGTTCAGTTCAGTTCAGTTGCTCAGTCGTGTCCGACTCTTTGTGACCCCATGAATCGCAGCATGCCAGGCCTCCCTGTCCATCACCAACTCCTGGAGTTCACCCAAATTCATGTGCATCGAGTTGGTGATGCCATCCAGCCATCTCATCCTCTGTCGTCCCCTTCTCCTCCTGCCCCCAATCCCTCCCAGCATCAGGGTCTTTTCCAGTGAGTCAACTCCAACTATTGGAGTTTCATCTTCAGCATCAGTCCTTCCAATGAACACCCAGGACTGATCTCCTTTAGAATGGACTGGTTGGATCTCCTTGCAGTCCAAGGGACTTTCAAGAGTCTTCTCCAGCACCACAATTCAAAAGCATCAATGTAGAAAATAAGTTTGGCCCTTCATCCTCCTCAAGGGCCCTGGTCTACTTATCACCCTACCTAAGAATAAGCTCTCTCATTACCAAGGCTTTGACTGGAATGTCATGTTTGAGAAGAACATAGACTCAGATCTGACCAGATAGATTTAAGGAAGTAAGGTTGACTTTAAAAAGCCATAAAAGATCACTTTGAAAATCCAACTTGTATCTTGTTTATAGGGTTCCCATATCACAGTGAGTGAGGGAGGTCACTACCTGGTAGGGCAGGAAACTCAGAATATTTGGGGGACCTTAGGAAGAGAGGAATTCACCAAAATCAATATGTGTTGTAGACAAAGTCTTGTGATGACTCCTTGACTTGGCTTACTAGCCTTGAGAAGCTTTTAAAAGTCCAATCTGAGATTGCTTATGAAAAGTTTCAGCAAAGAAAATTCGGAAGACCCTTGGTCAGTGTTGCTGCTCTTGTATAAGAAATCAGGCTAAATCTAGTGAGATTAGACTTATTTTGCCAAATAGATTTGTCTTACTTTAGACAGAAATATTATCAGTGCCATAAAAAGTGGCACATCGTTTGGATATTAGATTCTAGCCCTGTTCATTGTCTTTGAGGTTTTAGTCCCTACCTGTAAACTGTACTGGTTCCAGAATTCTTCAGATTTCCTCAACACCTGGCTACAACTCTCCAAATTATTATTTTCATTTTTTCTCCCAACTTTCTTGTCGGGAACCGCGTTAGGCATTACTGACAAAATGGAGGCACGGCCCCAACCTCCTCTCCTCATCTCACAGGCATGGTCCTGGGATGAAGGAGTTAGACCTTGTGATTCTGACTTGTTCTTTCCTTTCTTTGGTTGAATTGGCTGGAAAGAATGTTAAGGTGCTTGAGAGAAGCATGAGAAAGCACAAAGCGTTCTACAGTTGTGCCCAGAAAATAATCTATAAAGTAACCATTGACATTTGTTCAAGGATCTTTACAAAAAATGTCCCAGGATGAGCATGTAGGACCCAGATTGAGGCCATGGGAAGGAAGGTTATCTGAGACCTGTTTGTGAGGGAAATATTTATGGCAAAAGAAGTTTGCTGAGTTTCAGTTCAGTTCAGTCGCTCAGCCGTGTCTGACTCTGCGACCCCATGAATCGCAGCACGCCAGGCCTCCCTGTCCATCACCAACTCCCGGAGCTCACTCAGACTCACATCCATCGAGTCAGTGATGCCATCCAGCCATCTCATCCTCTGACATCCCCTTCTCCTCCTGCCCCCAATCCCTCCCAGCATCAGAGTCTTTTCCAATGAGTCAACTCTTTGGACGAGGTGGCCAAAGTACTGGAGTTTCAGCTTTAGCATCATTCCTTCCAAAGAAATCCCAGGGCTGATCTCTTTCAGAATGGACTGGTTGGATCTCCTTGCAGTCCAAGGGACTCTCAAGAGTCTTCTCCAACACCACAGTTCAAAAGCATCAATTCTTCGGTGATCAGCCTTCTTCACAGTCCAACTCTCACATCCATACATGACCACAGGAAAAACCATAGCCTAGACTAGATGGACCTTAGTCGGCAAAGTAATGTCTCTGCTTTTCCATATGCTATCTAGGTTGGTCATAACTTTTCTTCCAAGGAGTAAGCATCTTTTAATTTCATGGCTGCAGTCACCACCTGCAGTGATTTTGGAGCCCCCCCAAAATAAAGTCTGACACTGTTTCCACTGTTTCCCCATCTATTTCCCATGAAGTGACGGGACCAGATGCCATGATCTTCACTTTCTGAATGTTGAGCTTTAGGCCAACTTTTTCGCTCTCCTCTTTCACTTTCATCAAGAGGCTTTATAGGTCCTCTTCACTTTCTGCCATAAGGGTGATGTCATCTGCATATCTGAGGTTCTTGATATTTCTCCCAGCAATCTTGATTCCAGCTTGTGTTTCTTCCAGTCCAGTGTTTCTCATGATGTACTCTGCATATAAGTTAAATAAGCAGGGTGTCAATATACAGCCTTGACGTACTCCTTTTCCTATTTGGAACCAGTCTGTTGTTCCATGTCCAGTTCTAACTGTTGCTTCCTGACCTGTATACAGATTTCTTAAGAGTCAGGTCAGGTGGTCTGGTATTCCCATCTCTTTCAGAATTTTCNCTGCATAGAAGTTAAATAAGCAGGGTGACAATATACAGCCTTGACGTACTCCTTTTCCTATTTGGAACCAGTCTGTTGTTCCATGTCCAGTTCTAACTGTTGCTTCCTGACCTGCATACAGATTTCTTAAGAGGCAGGTCAGGTGGTCTGGTATTCCCATCTCTTTCAGAATTTTCCACAGTTTATTGTGATCCACACAGTCAAGGTAGACGGTATGGAAATTCCTTAATAAAGTAGGAACAAAACTACCATATGACTTAGCAATCCCACTCCTAGGCATATAGCCTGAGGAAACCAAAATTGAAAAAGACATAGGTATCCCATTGCTCATTGCAGCACTATTTACAATAGCTAGTACATAGAAGCAACCTAGATGTCCATCAACAGAAGAATGGATAAGGAAGTTGTGATATATATATATAATGGAATATTACTCAGCCATAAAAGGAATGTATTTGAGTCAGTTCTGATGAGGTGGATGAACCTAGAACCTATTTTATAGAGTGAAGTGAGTCAGAAAGAGAAAGATAAATACCATATTCTAACACATATATACAGAACCTAGAAAAGTGGTACTGAAGAATTTATTTACAGGGCGGCAATGGAGAAACAGAGATAGAGAATGGAGTTATAGGCATGGGAAGAGGGGAGCAGAGGGTGAGATATACAGAAAGAGTAACATGGAAGCTTACATTTCCATATGTAAAATAGATAGTCAATGGAATTTGCTGTATGGCTCAAGAAATTGAAACAGGAGTTCTGTATCAATCTAGAGGAGTGGGATGGGGCAGGAGATGGGAGGGAGGTTCAAAAAGGTGGGGACATTTGTATACCTATGACTAATTCATGTTGAGGTTTGACAAAAAACAACAAAATTTTGTAAAGCAATTATCCTTCAGTAAAATAATAATAATAATAAAAAACAGGAGCTTTGTATCAATCTAGAGGAGTGGGATGGGGCAGGAGATGGGAGGGAGGTTCAAAAAGGTGGGGACATTTGTATACCTATGACTAATTCATGTTGAGGTTTGACAAAAAACAACAAAATTTTGTAAAGCAATTATCCTTCAGTAAAATAATAATAATAATAAAAATCTGACTGGGCATGCTGAATCCAGTTTCCTCTCTCTAATGGTAGACTTTAAGTTGACTCCTTAGTTAACTGACTTTTAATCTGGAATCTTTACATTGCCAAAATATGATAGTCATTTATTTTTTTGGAGTCATTTAATCTAGCTAATGTTGGTAGGGAGAACTTTCTGGCTAGAATTTTCCTGTTTTGAAGGTGGTGAGCCTTTATTTTTTTAAATTCATATCCCAGACATTTATCAATTTGCTTTCTGTCACTAATTCTAGAATAAAAAAAAAAAGAATCGTACAGTATGTGCTTTCATTTATTTTAATCTTCTATCTTTCACTGATCATAATTATTTTGAGATCCATTCATGTTATGGCATATGTAAATAACACTTTTTATTGCTGTATCAATAGTTAATTTAATCTTATTTATCTGATACACAAGCTGACCACAATTTGCTTACCCCTTTACCTGTTGATGGGCAGTTGGTTTCTGTCTAGTCTTGCTATTACAAATAAAGCTGCTATGAATATTAGTACAAGTTTTTGAAAGAGGATATGCTATATTCTTTCTCTGTTAAATACCGAGGAGTGGAATGGCTGGGTCAAATGTTAGGTGCATGTTTTCCATAGTGGTTGTATAATTTTACATTTTCACTATCAGTATATAAAACTTCCAGTTCCTCTACATACCTTCCACCACTTTGTGTAGTCAGCATTTTAGATTGTGTCACTCCAGCAGACATGTATTATATCTCATTGTGGTGTAACTTGCATTTTCCTAATGGTTAATGCTGTTTAGGATCTTTTCATATAAATATTTATCCTCTGTATGTCTCAAATGGTGAAATGTCTGCTCAAATAATTTGCTTTTTAAAAAATTGTGCTATTTTTTAATTTATTCTGGATTTGAATCATTTATCAAATATATATTTAAAAATATTGCTTTCCCAGTACATAGCCTGTCTTTGCATTCTCTGAGTGTTTTTTTTTTTTTTTTACATAAATTTAGTCAAACAAATTATTTTTAACCATGCTGATCAAAAAACCTAAGCCTTTAGCCTAAATTTAAACATTTACTTAAGAATTTTATTTCATGTTGGAAAGTATAATTTTATGATGAAAGAACATAAAATGCCTTTTATATTTTTTAAGTTTTGTTCTAGAGAAGTAAATCTTATGTGACTAAGAGATGTGTTAGATCAAATTTAAAATGATCTTTGCAGAATGTTTCATAATTTATAGAGAATCCTGAAACACCATTTCCTAATTTTAAGGTAGATTTCACAGTCATAATTAATCAGAACACTATTTGTTTGTTCATGTCAGATCCTGTTGCACTTTACATTTCCAGTACATTTTTCAAAAATTACTATTGACCCTTCAGAGGGAGAGAAAAGAATCTTAATAAACTGGATGCATATGGTCCATTAATGCTAACCAATACCATGGTATGTGATTAAGTAGGATAATTATCCAGTACCAGATTCAAAGCTGGCAGATCATTTCACATTGTCAGAGGAATCATTGTCAGTCTTACCTCTTGTTAATCCCTGTAGCTCAGTTTTAAGCTGTTGATCCATTTCAGTGATGAGACATTTCATACTTTATTAAAAACCTCACTAACACACCTAGACATTTAATCTCCCCTGTTTTGGTAGAAATTCAGTCCTTAAATATTAATTAGTACTGCAAACACTGAAATTCTACAAAAAAGAAACAAAACAAAACAAAACAAAAAAAAAACCCTCACAAAAACTGCTTGCCATTATGTATTGTCATGTTCTTTTTCATTTATAACACTATCAATTCTGGCTGCTCTGTTTAAAAGGAAGGTATAACTTTGTCTCATTTTCAAAGTTTCCTCAGTATTAATATGATGAAAAAAAACTATTATCTACACAACTCACCAGATCCATAAAATATTACTGAATATTTTTAAAAGGGAGGGTATACATTTTGACCATTAAACATTCCTACAATATTTCCATTCCATTCAGTAAATCTTATAATGAAGAAAGAAGTCTGAAATACTTGAGGAGGAAAGAGAGGGCACATCAAGAAAAGACATAGAATGAAATATGATAGACTATACCACTCAACGTAGTAAAGATCAATCAAGTTAAACAAACCAATAATTTATGCAATATTGTTTTTCTACATTATAGTTAATGACTTGTTAAGAGAAAGAGGCAGTGAGAGCTAGAATGATGTGCATGTACCTAACTCAGCACAGTTTATCTGTTTATCTAGGGAACCAGCAACTGCACCTGTATCCACTTGTTTGACACACAGGTGTAACAGTCTGTATTTACAAGACTGTCTGTAAGCCTGAAGACCCTTTGTTGTGAAGGCTGTAAGCCATTGTGATTATACGCACATAAAATCAAAAGAAAACCATTCGCTAATCCTCTTCACTTCCATCTGTTTTGTTGCTAGTTCTCAGGTGTAATTTAGACAGGCAGATGTGCAATCTGGGAATCCATCCAAATTCACTTTATTTACTTCCTTTTTAAGGAAAGAGGAACATTCAATATTGTCTTCAGAAAACAATTCTGTTTCTACTAGTGTTCTCTCCAATCTGTGGTTATATTTTATTCTTTGATCATAATGTAGAAAAAGTGTAGGTCCTGGGACTTTGACACTGGTCTTGTTTCTCTTGCCTCTTCTGTTACATCAGACAATGCTGTTTCTAGGCAGAAGGCTCCAGCCTTCTATAATAATGACCGTTGGTTTCTGGTTGATGGCAAAGGGTTGGGGAAACCTACATAAAATTCCCTATGTGTCTTATACTAACCAAACTGTGAAGACAGCCAAATTCATTGTATAACTGACATAATAGTAAGGTTAGGGATCTTTTAGTAACCAAACACAGCTGGACATATGGAATATTTAGGAAGGAATAGTCAACTATTAAAAGTCTCATTAAGGGGGGAAGATAGAGCAATGGGAGACAAATTAACTCTTCAGCTACTTGTGACCTATAGTATTCATCAAAATAGGCTAGGTTATGTTATGGTAATTAAATTAACCCTGAGATCCTGGCTACTTAAAAAAAATAGTTTCAGGCTAGCCTAATGTTTGTGTCCTTACCATGAATTGGCCATAATGGTCATATGACCTCATTTAACAACAAGTTGGAGCAAAAGTGTAATTTTCATGGAAGCAGAGGTAAACCACATATAAAGATGTCTATAGACTTCACTACATTGACCACATTGATGATTATTTATCTTTAAGTTGATTGATTCTTTAAGTTCTCTATTGTTTCCTATCAGGCATGGGTTCTATGAGGCAAAAACAACAAAAAATTCCATATTGCCTTTATTTCTCAATATGTACCTCTCTTGAAATTAAGACATATTTTTTTCCTAATTACTAGAAAATTCAGTGAACATCATACCTAATTTATCTCCACCAAAGGAGGGAAAAACATTTAGGTGTATAGAATAGTGGACAAACATTATCTCAGTTATGAGATATTTAATTTTATTTTCAAAAGTCATTTCCATCACTGACTTAGTGATGCTTCGCTTACTGAAAATGATGGCAGGACCATGTTTGGAGAGGTCAATTGGATGCAAGAAAATGTGGTGGCAGATGGTGACATAGTGTGTGGGAGATAGGGTGGTGTGAGTGGGAATACAGAAATAGAAATAAAAAGATTAACTATAGGTGACAGCTGCTGGTGAGGGAGCTGACAGATTCTTTCTTCTAGTGTCCAAGACTTTCACCATTTGTTTTAGAATTATAAAATGTGAAACTAGTTTTGGCACTTTTGTTCTGTTTTGGCATTACCTAGAGGTCTTGCATTACCTACAGTCATCAGTATAATAAGTCAAGAATGGATCCTTTGAAGTAACAAACAGTACCTGAGAACTACTAACATCCAAGCGCTCCTGTCTCTTTGCTCTCATCCTACTAAATAATTGTTAAACAAAAATTATACCGTCAACAGGAAGAGAGGAAAAATCAAGAGTTTTATGATGCATTTTATTGTGTTAAATCTAATATTATAGATACCATGAAGGAACTTGCAATGAGTCAAAACTGACATCATTTAATAGCAACAATATGATTCATTGACATACTACTCATAAGTCATACTAGAACATTGCCTGGCACACAGTGTTGCGTGCTGAGTCACTCAGTCATGTCTGACTCTTTGTGACCCCATGGACCATAGCCAGCCAGGCTCTTCTGTCCATGGGTTTCTCCAGGCAAGAATATTGGAGTGGGTTGCCGTGCCCACCTCCAGGGGATCTTCCCAACCCAGGGATCAAATCCAGGTCTCCCGAATTGCAGGCAGATTCTTTACCATCTGAGCCACTAGTATTTCTTAAATACACATTAAAAAAAAATCATCAGTATTATTATTTTCTTAGATCATAAGCAACTATTTTCCTAGCAGGTCAAATTCAAAGGAATTTTTCATAAATTTACTGTTTATGGTGATGTTATGGGCTTCCCTAGTGGCTCAGATGGTAAAGTATCGGCCTGCAATGCAGGAGACCCAGGTTCAATCTCTGTGTAGGGAAGATTCCTGAAGTGAATGGTTACCCACTCCAGTATTCTTGCCTTGAGAATTTCACAGACAGAGAAGCCTGGTGGGCTATTGTCCATGGGATCACGAAGAGTCAGAAAGGACTAAGTGACTAACACTTTCACTTTCATGGTGAAGTTCTAAAAACTTCAGAAGAAAACCTGGGTATATAAGATTATATAAGTTTAAAAAGGCTTTGCTTGCAAATATTTTTCTCCCATTCTAAGGGTTGTCTTTTCATTTTGTATATGGTTTCCTTTGCTGTGTAAAAATATTTTAAGAGTAATTAGGTCACATTTGTCCAATAGTTAGAATGGACATCAGTACAGTGGGTGAATGCACAGTCACTCAAGTATGTCTGATTCTTTGCAACCCTATGGACCTCAGCCAACCAGGCTTCTTGTCCATGGAATTTTCCAGGCAAGAATACTGGAGTGGGTTGCCATTTCCTTCTCCAGGTGATCTTCTTGACACAGGGATTGAATCTTTGTCTCCTGCCTAGGTGGGTGGATTCTTTACAACTGAGCCCCCTGGGAGCCCTATGTCTCAATTTCAACAATATTTTTCTTAGAAACCCAAACTAATACTTTTATAATCATGGTACTTCAAAGTTATTACAATCTCTTTTATGGTTTTCTGTTTCCTACAGATAACCTCTTTTAGATTATTATGTTTTACACATTGTAAATCTGGCAGGGTACCACTGAATACACTACAGAAACAAAGATAAATCTTTTTAAGTAATAAGAAATTAAATTTGCATTCTTTAGACAGGACAAACTTACACTTGAGATTTTAAAGATTAACCATATTTTAGAGAAGTAGTTTTAAACTAAATACAGAGGAGAAGCAGGAGTCATTTATACAACTTTTCTACAGTCTCAAATTTAAGTCACCCTGTTTTACAACTACATACAAATGCTCAAACTACTGCACAATTGCACTCATATTACATGCTGGCAAAGTAATGCTCAAAATTCTCCAAGCCAGGCTTCAACAGTACACGAACCATGAACTTCCAGATGTTCAAGCTGCTTTTAGAAAACACAGAGGAACCAGAGATCAAACTGCCAACATCTATTGGCTCATTGAAAAAGCAAGAGAGTTCCAGAAAAACATCTGCTTATGCTTTATTGACTACACCAAAGTTTTTGATTGTGTGGATCACAATCAACTGTGGAAAATTCTTAAAGAGAAGGGAATACCAGATTACCTGACCTGCCTCCTGAGAAATCTTTATGCAGGTCAAGAAGCAATAGTATACCTATGGCTGATTCCAGTTGAGGTTTGACAGGAAACAGCAAAATTCTGTAAAGCAATTATCCTTCAATAAAAAACTAAATTAATTTTTTTAAAAAGTAAAAAATAAGCAACAGTTAGAACTGGACATGGAAGAACAGACTGGTTCCAAATTGGGAAAGGAGTACATCGAGGCTGTATACTGTTACCCTGTTTATTTAACTTATATGCAGAGTACATCATGAGAAATGTTGGATTGGATGAAACACTAGCTGGAATCAAGATTGCTGGGAGAAATATCAGTAACCTTAGATATGCAGATGACACCACCCTTATGGCAGAAAGGGAAGAACTAAAGGGCCTCTTGATGAAAGTGAAAGAGGAGAGTGAAAATTTGGCTTAAAACTCAACATTCAGAAACTGAGATAATGGCATCTGGTCCCAACACTTCACAGCAAATAGATGGGGAAACAAAGGAAACAGCAACAGACTTTGTTTTTTGGGACTCCAAAATCACTGCAAATGGTGACTGCAGCCATGAAATTAAAAGACGCTTACCTCTTGGAAGAAAAGTTATGACCAACCAAGGCAGTTTATTAAAAAGTAGAGACATTACTTTGCCAACAAAGCTCTATTTGGTCAAAGCTGTGGTTTTTCCAGTGGTCATGTATGGATGTGAGAGTTGGACTGTAAAGAAAGCTGTCAAAGAATTGATGCTTTTGAACTGTGGTGTTGGAGAAGACTCTTGAGAGTCCCTTGGACTGCAAGGAGATCCAACCAGTCCATTCTAAAGGAAATAAGTCCTGAATATTTATTGGAAGGACTGATGCTAAAGCTGAAACTCCAATACTTTGGCCATCTGATGCAAAGAGCTGACTCATTTGAAAAACACTGATGCTGGGAAAGATTGAGGGCAGGAGGAGAAGGGGATGACAGAGGATGAGATGGTTGGATGGCATCACTGACTCAATGGACATGAGTTTGAGTAAACTCCTGGAGTTGGTGATGGACAGGGAGGCCTGGCGTGCTGCAGTCCATGAGGTCACAGAGTCGGACACACAACTGAGTGACTGAACTGAACTGATCGTATATTTTATACTTGCAGCTACTATTGTAATGAAATAATTACTGAAAGTCTCTGTATGGCATCTATATCTCACTACATTTTAGGTTCTGTTATTTAATTCTACTCTGTCTTTATCATCTAGCATATTGTTTCATTTATCAAGTCTCAGTTTCCACATGTGAATAATAGTGTTTAACAGCATACACTTTATTGGGAAATAGCATGAAGCTATAGTCAGGAGCATTGATTTTGGAATCAAATAGTCTGTATATTAGCTATACAATTATCAATAATAATTATGTGAATCTAAAAAATTCCCTAGAACATCCAGTAAAATGCTAATTTTAGATGTTGTATTTTTCTGTTCCACAATTGCCAGCAAGACTCTGTCCATGGAATTCTCCAAGCCAGAATACTGGAGTGGGTAGCCATTCTCTTCTCCAGGGGATCTTCCCTACCCAGGGATCAAACCCATGTCTCCTGCACTGCAGGCAGATTCTTTACCATCTGAGCCATCAGAGAAGACCAATAATGACATAACTGACTATTAAATGAAAACATATAGCATTTTCAAACAGTGAAATATTATATTCTCAAGACAATTTGGACAATAGGGACAATATTACATTGATAATTATACTAGTCTAGATAGCTAATTTCTTCTGGGAATCAAAGTCATTTAGATATGTTTCAATTACTGTGCTATATTGCATCCTAAAGCATTTTTATTAATCGAAGATTCCATGTACATCAATCATCATAGTAGATATTTAAACTAAATCCTTTGATGCAGTTGAGTAACAGCTATTGTATTTATTCCCTTATAGTAACAGAACTGAAAACTAGATTTTAAGTAAAAGTTTATCAAAACCACATAGAAAATATTTAGGCCAGGTAGTTGGAGTTCCTGAATGAGATTGTAAGCTTCTCATTCTCTCTGTCACTTTCTCTGTTTCTTCTCTTTAATAGCAATTTCAGATGCTAGGAAGCAATATTCTTTTATTTTTTTCTGCACTCAAGAGATGATGTTGATGATTTTGTATGTTATATTTACAAAACATTTTCTATTTACAATGTAACTTTGTTCTCCTAATGCCTTTGTGAAGAAGACTTTCCACCTGTGTGTTTCTTCATTGTACTAATGGGGATTATCATCCCCATCCCTTTGCATTTTCTTCTGACACTGGAAATAATGACACATAATAATGCTAGAAATTGCATTTGATGGCACACTTAAATATGAAATAGTTACTAGCTTTATAGTCATCCTGGCTCCAGTTACTGAATTTACCTTGAGAAAAATACAGAGCAGTCTTAGAAATCATTTGATAAGAAATTAGCTATGCTGATTTTTACACACCTGTCTTAGAATTAAGAAGTTAAAAAAAAAGGAAAGAAAGGAAATTGCATCTCTTCCATAGCAATTTTCTGGGGTGCTCTCTTATTTTTAATTCATCTGGGGTATTTTATTCTTTGATTGTTTTTCATCTGGGGTATTTTATTCTTTGATTGCTTTGAAGATGTTCCATTTCTTTCTCTATATAAACTGTAGCCTTTTTAAATAATACTTAGAAACATTTTAATTATAACAATGGGGCAAATGTTTGAATGCATGTATATATGTATAATATATATGATATATCACTTTACATAGCACA
>SJYT01046642.1:56576-70396 GCA_006410635.1 Cephalophus harveyi
TAAGGGTGGTGTCATCTGCATATCTGAAGTTATTGATATTTCTCCCGGCAATCTTGATTCCAGCTTGTGTTTCTTCCAGTCCAGCATTTCTCATATTAATAATTACCACACAGGATCAAAGATAATACATCTAATTTCCTATTTCAACAGCTGTGATATATATACAGATAGTCAATATATTCGTTTTCTTTACTCTCAACTCAGTTCATTTTCCACCTTTGCTTAAAAGCTTTCCCTAACCGTCTTTCTCCTTAATGTTGAATTTTTCCTTAATACTCATGCTTTTGCAATACTTTCTTAGCAGCTGCTACCTAGTACTTCCAGTTACACATGGATATGCATCTTGTATTCCTCAAAGTGAGACTATAAAACATTTAAGATACTGTTGAAGACAGTAGTGGTTCATTACACCTTTCAATATACCAACTAATCATCCATGAGTCTAATGTACAGGAAGTAACTAGTTTTTAACAGTAGTGACCAAACAAAAAGAACCAGAGGATTGTAGAGATTTAAAATTTAAAGTAATCATAGAAATCATCTAGATCAGAGGTTTTCAAACAGTTTCTATAAAGGGTCAGATAGTAACTATTTAAAGCTTCTCAGGCCAGACTCTTTAAGTCTGCCACTAAAGCATGAAAGCAGCCATAGACATACATAAATAAATGGATTCAGTTGTATTCTAATTAAACGTTATTTATAAAAATAGGCAATCATAGCGTGTTGATCCTTAATTTATGGATTCATTTGATCCACAGTGACACATTTCAGAAAGATATTTTTCCAAAAATGAAAGCAGTCAAAATGGCAGAATGAGAGTTAGAATATCTTTAGCCATAATTGAGCTCTCATTCTAGAAATCCAACAGCCAAAGGAGCTAGTAGAGTAAAATGCAATAATATTTCAGAATATAAATAACATAAAACTAAACTTACTATAAAGAGGTTTTAAATTTTTATTGGAAATAACTTGTTGTAACTGTGTAGGACTAGAAACACCCATATAGTCTCATTTGTCATATCAATTGCATTAGAAATACAGTAAGTTAATTTAATCACTCATATTTTCCACTCATTTTACTATAGTCATTTGAAAAATAACTAATCCATTGTGTAGCTTATTTAATGTCACCAACTTCTTAAATGTAAAACATCAGTTTGAGATTTAAAGGTTAAAAAGTAGCTCAGAACCGAAGGTGACACAAGAGTAGGCTTTCTATGTCCTTGTAAAATGGGAAAAAACACGGGTATCCAATTTCAGCAAGCTTTTGAATAAGTGGAATCCATAAAAATAAGATTGTTTGCATTTACAGGAAATAACTATGAAAATAGTCTATTCATACTGAAATAGACTCCTGATTAAGATTCTGTGACAGCTTTAAAACTGATTCTGTAATGATTTAAGTAGCCTCATGCTGCAAAAGAATTGGCTTTCCAAATCTGCAGAGTTGTTGTATTAACTCTACTATTAAGTGAAATATTTGAAAACTTTTAGAATATCCTTTAAGGTCAATTTCATGATACACAGATTTATTTTGCCTGTATCTTATGTGAAGATATTTGAATAGTCTCTTATGAAAAATACCTGACTATAAGGAGGCATATAATAGATTTCTTAGAAATTTGAAGTCCTGTCATATTTCAAGGTAAGTCTATTATTATTAGCTTATTACCATGATTTTACATAATGTCTCCTAATAAACAAACCAAAAATAAGTACAAAATATCTTAAAGAAAATATAAATGATGATAAATCCCATGTTTTATTAACTTAAATTGTGCATATTTTCTTAAAAACTGGTATCCACATCCATTCATTGTTTGGCCACACATAAATAGAAGTCTACTTTCAAAGTAGTCTATTAGGAGTGAAGATAATATTCTCCTATAGTTGAAAGCTCTTTCCCTTGCTGGGTATGATTTTTGGTGTCATATTTATCTTTTTATTATTTCTCCAACTGCAAGCTAGGACCAATACAACTAGCTATTTTTAAAGAGAAGCTTTAGTGTGATAGTAATATATCATGTCAATAAATGGCTTAGCATGGGACTTGGAACATTATACACGTATAACAAACATTAAATGTCATAGCTATGGGTTCTGGGAATCACCCTGCAAGAAGAACATAGAGAAACTAGAGCCCATAACATATGATAGAAAGAGGAACTGTGTTCCATTTCCCCATTAAAATTAGTTCATTTATTTATACAGTAAATGTGCACCACTCCTTTGGTTAGGTATTTGTAATGCATTAATGAATAAAACAAACAAAAATTTCTACCCACATATGGCAAACATAATAAGAAAGTAAATGTATAGTTTTTCTAAGATGACAAATATACATACGTGAATATGCACTTATATATGTATACATATATACATGTGTGTCATATATATGAAAATGTAAAAGAAAATGGAGGAGTCAATTGAGCATGGAGATGATACCATATATGTGGTAGGATAAGAAATAAAAAAATTAGGCTAGAACTGAATGAGAGAGTAACATTTGTGCAACAATTTGCAGAATGTGAGAGAGTTACCAATTCAGATATTTTGGGAAAAGGCAGAGTACATCATGAGAAATGCAGGACTGGGTGAAGCACAAGCTGGAATCAAATTTCTGGGAGAAATATAAATAACCTCAGATATGCAGCTGAGTCCACACTTATGGCAGAAAGTAAAGAAGAGCTAGACAGCCTCTTGATGAAAGTGAAAGAGAAGAGTGAAAAAGTTGGCTTAAAATTAAACATTCAGAAAACGAAGATCATGTCATCTGGTCCCATCACTTCATGGCAAATAGATGGGGAGACAATGGAAACAGTGACAGATTTTATTTTGGAGGGGCTCCAAAATCACTGCAGATGGTGACTACAGCCATGAAATTAAAAGATGCTGCTCCTTGGAAGAAAAGCTATGACCAACCTAGACAGTATGTTAAAAAGCAGAGACATTACTTTGCCAACAAAGGTCTATCTAGTCAAATTTTGGTTTTCCCGGTAGTCATATACAGATGTGAGAGTTGGACTATAAAAAAAGCTGAGCACCGAAGAATTGATGTTTTTGAACTGTGGTGTTGGAGAAGACTCTTGAGAGTCCCTTGGACTGCAAGGAGATCCAACCAGTCCATTCTGAAGGAGATCAACACTGGGATTTCTTTGGAAGGAATGATGCTGAAGCTGAAACTCCAATAGTTTGGCCACCTGATGCAAAGAGCTGACTCATTTGAAAAGACCCTGATGCTGGGAAAGATTGAAGGCAGGAGGAAAAGGGGACTACAGAGGATGAGATGGTTGGATGGCATCACCGACTCAATGGACATGAGTTTGAGTAAGTTCTGGGAGTTGGTGATGGACAGGGAAGCCTGACATGCTGCAGTCCATGGGGTCGCAAAGAGTCAGATACGACTGAGGGACTGAACTGAGACTAGACAGAACACAGGGACTCTACAATGGGAGCATGATTTGCATGTTAGAGAATCAGCAGGGAAGCCAACATAGTTGTAGCTGAGCGATTGGAAGAGGAATTAAGGAATGAAGTCAAAAGATAATGAGAATCAGCAGCTCACAGGCCTAAATGTCCTTATATGACTTGGTATTTAGTTAGTGAGATGTGGAGCAGGATAAGTGTGGAACACTATGATAAGATCAGGTTGTGGTTTAAAAGATCATCCCTACTGCTGTGTTGATAAGTGGTTGTAAGTGAACAAGGGAAGAATCAGGCAGATCAACTCAGAAGCAACCACAGCGAAATAGGCCAGAGATGATGATGCCTCAGACTAGGTGAAAAGTAGCCAAATTCCATATTAATTTTGACTTTCGGATGGAATAAAGTAGGCAAATGGAGAAAGAAAGGAATCTTATTTGACTTCAAGTTTTTTTTTTTGATGTGAACAACAGGGAGAATGGATTTATCTAAAACAAGATACAGAACGCTCACAGTGTAGAAAGTTTTTAAGAGGGTCAGTAAGAATTATCCTTAACTCATGCTGACTTGAGATACATAATAGGCTTGCAATAGAGTTTTCAAGCAGCAAATGGATATAGGAGTCTACAGATTTTTTAAAAGACCTTGGTTGAAAATAAATATGTAGGGATCATTGACCCATAGATAGTATTTAAAACCGTGGAAATCACCAGAGAAGACCAAAGGCTGAGCATCAGGACTCACTACGAATAGACTGAGAGAGAGGCAAACAATTTTCCTCAGATCATATGGGAAGAAGCATCCCATATGATCTGAGGAAAATCAAGATGTGGTAGTGTCCCAGAAGCCAAGTAAAGAAAGTATATCAAGGTCAAATGCCAACAAATTCCAAGCAAATAAAGACAGAATATTGACCACTGAAGCAAGCTACAAGCCAGCCATTCGTGATCTGAAAAGGACAGGCTGAGATGATTTTAATTAAGAGTAAATATGAGGGACAAATATGAGACAACAGGGAGAGAAACTAAAGGCTGCAAATGCAGACAATGCATTTAGAGAGGTTTTTGAAAATAAAAGAAGAGAAATTTGTAGCTGGTGGAGGAAATGGGATCAAGAGCACACTTTTTATTAAAGTTTTTTTTTTTTTTTTGATGTGGACGATTTTAAAGTCTTTATTGAATTTGTGACAATATCACTTCTGTTGTGGGTTTTTTGTTTTTTTGTTTTTTTGGCTGTGAGGCACATGGGATCAAACCTGCACCCCTTGCATTAAAAGCACACTTTTTAACAAGCAAGAGAGCATCATATTTTCATGATGATGCAATGAGACAGTGTATTGTGTTGAAAGGCATACCCCATTCACGGCCCATCCTGAACCTGTGAATGTGACATTATTAGTCAAATAGTGTCTTGCAAATGTAATCAAGTTAAGATGAATCCTAATTCAACACCTACCATCCTTAAAAGAAGAGGAAAATTTCTAAACAGATATAAAAGGGGGAGAAGACCATATGAAGATGGAGACAAAAGTGGAGTAATGTAGCTGCAAGCCAAGAATGCCAAAGATTGCTGGAAATCACTTGAAGCTGGAAAAGAGAAGGAAAGATTCCTCCCCTAGTGCCTTCAGAGAGAACATCGTCATGCTGTTACCTTGATTTCAGGAAATTTCTAGCCTCCAGAATTGTGGTGGAATAAATTTCTATTCTTTTAAGAGAACTGGTTTGTGATATTTGGTTACCATAGTTTTAGGAAACTAATTCAGACAGCAAATACATTGATAAATGGAAAATCAGCTATGGGGAGAGAAGAAAAGAGCACATCTGGAGCATAAGGCAAGAAGACAGCATATTTTGGTAAGTAGTGTGCATTTGCATTCACTCCATCATGTCCGACCCTTTGTGACCCCCATACACTGCAGCCCACCAGGCTCCTCTGTCCATAGGATTTTCTCAGCAAAAATACTGGAGTGGGTGTCCCTACCTTCTCCAGGGAATCTTCCAGACCCAACTGAACCTGAACCTCTGTGTCTCCTGCATTGGCAGGTAGATTCTTTACCCGCCGGGAATCCCTCTGGTGAGTAGATACGGTGGTATTTTAAATCATTATAAGGATTACAAGCCTACACTGTAGACCTTAAAATATACTTTAAAGTCACTAATCTAGATTAGCCTCTGTGTTTTAAGATGAAAAACTGAATAGTGGCATCTGCTTGGTATTTATCACCCAGCTATAACCATGTCTTTTCCCATTTTTATTTTGAATGCTTTTTACCTTAATATCTACCAATAAAAATCATATTTATACTTCTAAATTCAGACAAGCATGAACTTTCAAACTGCCCCTCAGGTGAATGCTATGCTATGCTAAGTCACTTCAGTCTTGTCCAACTCTGTGCGACCCCAGAGACGGCATCCCACCAGGCTCCCCCGTCCCTGGGATTCTCCAGGCAAGAACACTGGAGTGGGTTGCCATTTCCTTCTCCAAAGCATGAAAGTGAAAAGTGAAAGTGAAGTCACTCAGTCATGTCCGACTCTTAGCGACCCCATGGACTGCATCCTACAAGGCTCCTCTGTCCATGGGACTCTCCAGGCAAGAGCACTGGAGGCACCTCAGGTGTAAATATACATAAATAATATTTTCTCTTCTGATGTGTTTTTTGTTTAGAGAACATTTTTCATCATTTTCCTTGTTACATGCAATTCAACTAATTTTCATGTTATTTGAGATTAGGAACAACATCTTAAATATCCTATATTTCCAAGAATGCTCAACAAAATACTTTGCATATAAGTTAAAATAGACTTTTGGTCAGGGCAAACTCAGAAGTTATCTAGACAAAAATCCCTTTTATCAATTCCTCAGGAACTTTATCCCTGTGCTCTTAGGGCTTCTCTGATAGCTCCACTGATAAAGAATCTACCTGCAATGCAGAAGATCCTGGTTCGATTCCTGGGTCGGGAAGATCCGTTGGAGAAAGGATAGGCTACCCACTCCAGTATTCTGGGGATTCCCTTGTGGATAAGCTGGTAAAGAATCCACCTGCAATATGGGAGATCTAGATTCTATTCCTGGGTTGGGAAGATCACCTGGGGAAGGGAGAGGCTACCCACTACAGTGTTCTGGCCTGGAGAATTCCATGGACTGTATAGTATAGTCCATGAAGTCACAAAGAGTCAAACATAACTGAGTGACTATGCTTTTAAATGAATTGACTTATGTATTTTGACTTGGTCTAATGTGTAGGGATATTTTCACTATGTAGTATTGCCTTCAGCATTTTTCAAATTATTCTTTGATAGGGTGAAAATATATAGTGTTTACCAAAAGTGTTTTTGAAATCATATTTAAGTAAAATAAAATAGTCCACAATTGACCTGCAAATGGAACATTCCAACTTTGACTGTTTTTCTTGGTCTTCTCTTCCATTTGGCTTCCTTAATTTTCATCATTTATCTCTGCTCATTAGCCCCTGCATCTCTTGAGTAGTAGGAAAGAAAGCAAGTGTGGAGGAAATTTAAAATCTGTCTTTTGCTTTTTCCCTGAAACTTTTGGCCAGAAATTAATCAAAGATGTGAATCTAAACTCAAAAATCAACTACTTTATAGATAAAATGGCCATATTGGATCTTGTAAATTTGACACAATTGACAGGATATGTTATAAATTCAAATCAAACTGGTCACTAAAGTAATCAAAAATAATTATTGAAAAATTTCAACAGAGAATTGTCAAATAGATAATCAAAAATTACGTATTTTTCATGCTTTTGAAAGCAATAAAATATTGTTTTAAAAATTCATCTTGCATTTTAATACAAATATTTTATGTTTTATGTCTTTTAATTACAAATAACTTCTACAAACATTCAGTTAATCCAAGTGTAATGAGTTAATCCAATATGTAAATAAGTTTCCACAACAAATAAATTTAAAGAAAATTTATCTGAATTGAAGTTAATTTTTTTTTACTTTCTATTGTATTTCAAATAGGAAATATGAATTTATCATATTAAATATAAACTGTTGATCATTAGATGATCTGATTTTTATGGTATTGTCTTTCCAATCTAATTAATGTGATACTCTAAGGTTGCTTTTAAAATGCTTTTAGAGACATTTTCTCATTTGGTCTTCACAATACTGATATTGTGAAGTGATAGGACTTATTTTGTTATCATTGTCCTCATCTTAGAGATGACAAATTTTTGGCTCATTTAGTAAGCTGTAAAGGCAAGGCACAAACCTGAGCTGTATAACCCCCAATATTATGCTCTTTTTGCTACCCATATCTTACTTGTCATTGTTCAAGTGAACATTCTTAGACTTGGGTTCTAATTCTGGTTCTGTCAAAAATTAAGAGAATGATGAAGAAAGTGTTAATAAAATATTTTAGCTTAGAACACAGTTCAATGATGTATAGAGAGATCAATATCTTTTCCTTTGCTAAAGTTGAATGTTCTATGTATTTTCACATTTAAAATCATGTGTGAGTGTTTATATATCAAACTCTGAGATATTTTTGCAACTCAAGGTTGAATAAAACCTACATAGTTCTTTAAAGATTTTCAAATTTTTAGCATATTAATCAGTATTCTGAATTTCAAGCACCAGTTAAATTTTGCAATATTTATATAATTGTATATAAATGTGGTTCTTTTATGTCAAGAAATCCTATTGGCATTTAGTAAAAAAAGCATTTCCAGATATACTTTGGAAAAAATGTATAGAATATATTTTTATTTTTTAATATCTAATAATAAATTTATGGGCTTCCCAGGTGGCACTAATGGTAAAGAATACCACCTCACAACCCCCCCACTGCCCGCATCGATGCAGGAAACTTTAAGAGACACAGGTTCAATCCCCTTCCCTTGGATCAGGAAGATCCTCTGAATGAGGGCATGGCAATCCATTCCAGTATTCTTGCCTGGAGAATCCCCATGGACAGAGGAACCTGGCGGGCTATGGTCCATAGGGTCACAAAAGATGAACATGACTGAACCAACTAAGCATGCACACAATGAATTTATAAATCTTTTTCTGGAATTGTCATTACTTTTATTGCTTCCTTCAGCAAGGGGAAGAAGATATCAAACTGCTAAAGGTTATTGCTAATATTTTTTAGATTATTGCTAATTTTTACTCAGTATATATTTTACCTTCTCTTTCTTTATCCTTCTGTCTCTCCATATGTGTGTGTGTATATATATGTATGTATATACATATATATATTATTATATTATTAGATTATTTTATTTATTTTAGAATATATATATATATAATATATATAGTTTCTTTAAATTGACTTTTCTATTTTCACAGATTTCAGTTTTATTTTCAAAATTTTCACTCTACCTTTTCCAGGCTATGGTTCTGATGTCAGTTCAATTCTCAAAGATTTGGCAGTGTTATTCACATATGTCTTATATATATATATACACATACCATGTCAGTGACCAGTCTGGGACTTGGACAGTGACCTACTCAATAGTATGTTCTTTAAGTCCATCACATGCTATTCAGGGTCAGAGTCACATATGTTTACTTTGGAGGTGAGCTTAGGCATTCCTATATAACTCTATGGGCCCAAACACTTCTCTCTAAATTCTGTTCGACATTTCCTTTCTTTCTACTTGCCTTCATTTCCTGGCTTCTACTCAGATTTCTGAGATATTGAGATATGTTTATCATCCTAAGAGTTTTAGATGTCAGCAGCTGCTTCTGTCCACATAGCTTCCACCATTGTGGTGGTATTGTCTGGGAGTGAAAGGAAATCAATAAAAAGCAATAATAATATTCCTATCACTTTATCTAACACATAGCATCTCTCTTTCATCTTCTTTGGTCCAGAAGGAGAGGCCCAAGGTCTCTATGAGATCTCTCTTAGTCAATACTTGGTATACACAATATATTTGGACCTGCCCCTGAGTTCAAGCAGGCAATAGTAGGGGAGTGGTAAAACTTGTACCAGTTTGGTGGAACTTTGAATTCTGGTCTCTTTTCAATCTATCTATTTATATTCTTGAGTGCCCCTTGGACTACAAAGAGGTCAAACCAGCCAATCCTAAAGGAAATCAGTCCTGAGTATTCTTTGGAACGACTGATGCTGAAGCTGAAACTCCAACACTTTGGCCACCTGATGCAAAGAACTGACTCATTGGAAAAGACTCTGATGCTAGGAAAGATTGAGGGCAAGAAGAGAAAGGGGGAAACAGAGAATGATATAGTTGAATGGAATCACTGACTCAATGAGATAACTGAGCAAACTCAGGGAGATATTGAAGGACAGGGAAGCCTGGAGTGCTGCAGTTCATGTGGTCGCAAAAGAGTTGGACATGACTTAGGAACTGAACAACAACTTTCCTGAAATTAGAAATATTAATCCTCCATTACTATTCACTTAGTACCAATAAAGTTTCCTTCCTTGTGATTTTGTTTAGAAAATGATGTTGAATTTGCAACTGTTAAAAATACAGTTCTTTAAAAGGTCAGCTAAAAACTTCATACAATTGACAAATCAATATGTGTTATCAGTGACTAATCTACAAATTGTAGTAAATCTAGCTTTGAGACATATCTAATAACTAATAACAACTTAACCTTTTGACTTTTCAGTCAATAAAGACAAAATTGGTGGCTCCTTTGCAAATACAAATTGAATTTCCTAATACTTCAAAGAAACACTGTCTCGAAGAAAAGGAAAATGCAGTAAAGGGGAATTTAAACATGATTAACCAGACCTTCAAATAACCCAACTGTTTATCCCTCTTTTTTATACTTGGGATATGTGGCGAATAGTAAATTAATAATTGAGTCTTAAGACTTATTTGAAAATCAATACTTTTCAGGCCCAGTCTTTACATCCATAGGGACAGAGACCAATATTCTATATTCCCTCTATAATTTCATCTCTATCCATATGCAGTGAGAATTGATGCTTAAAATGATGAGCCTGAGACACTGCAGATCCTGAATTACAGATTCAATTGTCTTCAGTCTCATGAACTTGCTAAGGTGGGCAAAAGATGCATTTGAGAGACTGTAAAATAATAAGAATTGATTGGGGTGTTAGTTCTTTTTTAATGGACTTTTATTGGCCATTATTAGCCAAAAGTTTTTAAGTATTACTGATCAATATTTGTCTTATAGTCTTTTGGTTTAAAATATGATCTGAATATTAAGGAGTGCATTTAAAATAAAAGAGTTAAAGTTCATATTTATGATAGTAAGAAATTTCTCTGAGGAAGCTTTCTATATCTATTAAGAAGTTCAATAGCTATCTTCTTTGTTTTTAATTTAATTAGATTGAACAGTGTAGCAACTACGGATTTCTCAAAATAATAATGTCTAGAGAAATAAATGTTATTATTTTTTATTATTACCATTTACTAAATAAATATTACTATTTTTTCATTTTTCTTATGTCAATAGTTGACATTCTAATTTGTAAGTATAGAGATAATTGTAAATTATAATTGTTAATTGATTAGAATTAGTATTAAAAAAAAGAATTAGTATTTCATTGATATTACCTAATACTTTCCTGGTGGCTCAGATGGTAAAGCGTCTTCCTACACTGCAGGAGACCTGGGTTCAATCCCTGGGTTGGGCAGATCCCCTGGAGAAGGAAATGGCAACCCACTCTAGTATCCTTGCCTGAAAAATCCCTTGGACAGAGGAGCCTGGTTGGCTACTGTCCATGGGGTCTCAAAGAGTTGGACACGACTGAGCGACTTCACTCACTCAGTACATATTTAGTTATGAAATCATATTCCTGTCCTATCTTTGTGGATACATACAAAGAATATCTCTGAAATTTGTCTATTTACAAGATGATATATTTTGTTCCTGAAAGGGAGGAAACATACATTATGCAATATGTAAATTGTAACATAGCTTTTAAATATCAAATTCATAATTAGATATCCTGCTCAGCCAGACTTCATTAATCCTTAATCTTTTAACATACTGTGTGCTTCTTGAACATAATTTCTGACACAAACTATTTCTCAGGGTAAGCCATACAGACATTTGTTGAAATAAAAACAAAATGATATATGATTCATCTGAGAACATTTAAAAACAGAACAAAGCACATTGTTTTAACCTCTGATTCTCCTTTTTATTTTGTCAAACTTTTGTTTATTTTGCAGAGCATACCTGAGGCAGTTATAAAATGCTCAACTGTATCTTTAAGTTAAAAATGGTGGAGCCACATGGGAGGTTTCCACTAAACTGAGAATCAAAATATGCCATGTTTGAAAGAGAAAAATTAACAGTAAGATTTTCCTCAAGTAAGAAATTGCTTTGTCTAATAGAAAATGCCTATATCAGAATCATTTTAAACTTGATCTAATTCTTCATTATATATGAAGCATTCAAATAATTTCTTTCCTACTGATATTATTTTTTTCCAATAAGAGTAAAGTTGGAAATAATTTTTAAAGATATGTAGAAGAAATAAAGTAGAACTGTGACAGAAAATTGCAGTCTCTCTATTTGAAAGAGCATTTCCTCAGGTAAAATTTCTGGGAAAAAATCTCATATATAACCAATGTGATATAAAGAAAAGTATTTACCAATAAGATGTAATTCCCTAGGGGAGGGCTATATAGCAGCTCTAAAAACAGACAGAGGTTATCTAATGACATTATGTGAGGCTCTGGGTAATTATAGGAAATTCTAAAGATCACACCAGAAAGAAGTATGGAATTGAATCTAATTGCTCATCATCTGATTTGGAGTATTTGTTTCTTTGCACTGTATCTGCTTTCTCTGAATTAGCAGTTTTATTTTTCTCAATTTAATCAAAATTTCTAAATATTCTGCTTATTTAATGCCCCTGCTGAGAGTCTAGATTTGGTTCTAGTTTTTGTTTATATGTTTGTTTTGTTTTAGTTTTTCTGCCACATCTTTTAATTTATTAATGTAATCACTCACTCAGTGCCTATTTAGATAGTTGATGCTTTGTATCAGACAGGCATTTGGGTGAATGTAAGTGAACAAACTAGTAAAAGATTGTTGCCCATATGTTAGGAGAAATAAATAGTATGGAAAAAGGAAATAAGATAAAGTAAGGCAATGGGAAATTGCTAGGTCATATGAAAGGGGAGAGATCTCATGCTAACTGAAGTCAGAATAGACCTTATTGGAAAGGGATATTTCAGCCCAGATTTGAAGAACTTAAAGGAGTTAAGCCTAAAGATATCTTAAGGAAGATATCTTTTTACACTGCCAGTAAAAATATTTTCAGGTCAGCATGTGCCTAACATGTTCCAGGAACAGTAAAACAGTCAATTAGATAGAGAGAAAATAATATAAGAAGCCGCCAGAGACTTAATGGGATACTAGAATATGAAGCTCTTTGTAGGCTACTGCTGCTGCTAAGTTGCTTCAGTCGTGTCCGACTCTATGCGACCCCATAGAGGGCAGCCCACCAGGTTCCCCCATCCCCGGGATTCTCCAGGCAAGAACACTGGAGTGGATTGCCATTTCCTTCTCCAATGCATGAAAGTGAAAAGTGAAAGTGAAGTGGCTCAGTCATGTCCGACCCTTAGCAACCCCACAGACTGCTGCCCACCAGGCTCCTCGGTCCATGGGATGTTCCAGGCAAGAGTACTGGAGTGGGGAGCCATTGCCTGCTCCATGTAGGCTACGAACGACTTTCGATTATAGTTTGAGCATGGTAGGGAATCCCTGGCCTTTTTTGAGTAGAGGAATAACATGATTTAACTTGAGTTAAGAAAGCAAGATGCAGGAACAAAGATTAAGAAATATAGTGGAATAGAAATTTCGATAAATAAGAAAAACTGAGGCAGGCAGTTCTGATTGTATGTCTTCGCCTTTGTTAACAATATTCGTGGGTCAGGCAATAGCAGCTTAACGCTGAAGCAAGGGCAAGAGTTTGGAGAGAGATACCATATAGGGCACAGATTTTCAGGATAGAAATTTGAGGGTGGAACTCTAACACTGAGTAAAATCTTCTGGCAATTCACAACCCCACCCTCTTCCCTGCAACCTATGCACAGCTTAGAAAACAGTAAAGTCTGTGGTATACTTCATTTATTAACAATTGTAAAACCCAAACTCAGCTCAAATATTGATTTGATTAATTTAGAGCCTCCACACATAAACCAATTTATTGGATGAGTTGGCTCATTGCTATATTTAAATACTATTTTCTTCAGATACTTCTGTTCTATGAAAGATTTCAGGCATTAATTAAAAATTATAGAACACATAAAACTCAAAAGAAAATTATCTCATTAAGAAAGACAAAACAATCATTAGAGTCAGACTCAGAGAAAACACAAATGCTATAAATTTCAGAATATTTAAAATAACTATTATAAATGTGAAAAAAAAATCTAGAGGAAACATTATACAACATTCACACACA
>SJYT01046642.1:70616-153508 GCA_006410635.1 Cephalophus harveyi
TGATGGGGATAAAGATTAGAGGTAATTATAAATATTTTGAATGGAATGACAATCAAAACATACCAAATATTGAAAGACAGTTAAAGCAGTTAACAGAGAAATGTACAGCATTAACAGCTTATATTAGAAAAGAAATAAGGTCTCAAGTCAATGATCTAGTATTCATTTCAAGAAACTACAAAAAGAAGATGAAACCTAACTGAAATTAAATAGAAATACGGAAGTAACTCAGATAAAATCAGAAATCAAAGAAACTGTAAAATTAAACAAAGCATTCAGTACAGTTCAGTTCAGTTCAGTCGCTCAGTCGTGTCCGACTCTTTGCGACCCCATGAATCGCAGCACGCATTAAGAACACTAAAAGCTCACTAATTATAAAGGTAAAAATAAAAACACAAAAATTTGGCCAGACTGATTGTGAAAAAATAGAGAATATCAAATTATAAATACCTGAAGGAGACATCCTTAAAGATCCTGCTGATATTAAAAACTTGTTAAAAGAATACTGTGAATTTAATAATAAATTCCACCACTTAGAAATTCCTCGAAAAACTAAACTATCAAAATTTAATCACAAAATTGCTAATCTAAATTGCTCTATCCATTGAATAAACTGAATTTATAGTTAAACCCTTCTAATACATAAACTTTAGTCATTGATGCTTTCAAGAAGATCCTATACTTCTCAACTAATTTTACTAGGAATTTATTATAGTGAAGCAGAAAGAAAGAATAAGAGAGGGAAAGAAAGGTAATAGAATCATATAAAATGGTGGTTCAATATTCATCATGAACATAAACACAAAATTCTCAACAATATATTAGAAAATGAAATTCACCTATAAACATAAAAATGAATCACACTCATGTCCTGGTAATGCAAGTTCTGTTCAACTTTGAAAACTGAAACAATCTAATTCACCTTCAGTTCAGTTCAGTTCAGTTCAGTCACTCAGTCGTGTCCGACTCTTTGCGACCCCATGAATCACAGCACGCCAGGCCTCCCTGTCCATCACCATCTCCCGGAGTTCACTCAGACTCACATCCATCGAGTCAGTGATGCCATCCAGCCATCTCATTCTCTGTCGTTAATTCATCTTATCTATAGAATATATATATATAATCACTCACTCATTTGAAATAGGAGAATGTTTCTTCACTTGTTAAAGAGACTGTATCCAAAAAACTCCACAAAACCCTACAGCTAACATAACACTTAATGGAGAAATTCTGAATGCTTTCTCATTGACTTCTAAGAGGCAGATATGTTAGCATTTGCCCCTGTTATAAAAATATTACTGGAAGGAACACTCCTACACTGTTGGTAGGGATGTAAATTGGTACAACTGCTTCCCAGGTGGTACAGACGTAAAGAACCTGCCTGCCAATGGAGGAGACACAAGAGACATGTGTTCAATCCCCAGGTCTGGAAGATGTCTTGGAGAAGAAATTGGCAACCTACTCCAGTACTCTTGCCTGAAAAAGTCCATGGACAGAGGAGTCTGGCAGGCTATAGTCCATTCGGTCTCAAAGAGTTGGACACCACTGAGCATGCACTCACACACTCTATGGAGAGTAGTATGGAGCTTCCTCAAAAAACCAAAAGTAGAGTTACCATATGATTTGCAATCACACTACTGGGCATATATCCAGAGAAAACCACAATTTGAAATAACACCGGTACTCTAATATTCATTACAGCACTATTTACAATAGTAAACACATAAAACAAACTAAATGTCCAGTAACTGATAAATGGATAAAGAAGACACAGTATAGATAGCTAGATATAAAGGTATAGATAGCTAGATATTAGTTCAGTTCAGTTCAGTCACTCAGTCATGTCTGACACTTTGCAACCCCATGAAGCACAGTACGCCAGGCCTCCCTGTCCATCACCAACTCCCGGAGTCCACCCAAACCCATGTCCATCGAGTCGGTGATGCCATCAACCATCTCATCCTCTGTCGTCCCCTTCTCCTCTTGCCCTCAATCTTTCCCAGTGTCAGGGTCTTTTCAAATGAGTCAGCTCTTCACATCAGGTAGCCAAAGTATTGGAGTTTCAGCTTCAACATCAGTCCTTCCAATGAATACCCAGGACTGATCTCCTTTAGGATGGACTCGTTGGATCAATAAAGAGGAAACGAAAAATCCAAATTGAAAAACAGACAAAAATATTTAAACCTACATTAATTTTTACCAAAGATCATGAATGGCACCTAAACACATGAAATGATGCTCAACATTACTTTATTAATTTGTTGATAATATGATAAAATTACATAGACTGTGATGCTGGGGGGGATTAGGGGCAGGAGGAGAAGGGGACGACCGAGGATGAGATGGCTGGATGGCATCACGGACTCGATGGACGTGAGTCTGAGTGAACTCCGGGAGATGGTGATGGACAGGGAGGCCTGGCATGCTGCAATTCATGGGGTCGCAAAGAGCTGGACACGACTGAGCGATTGAACTGAACTGAATTGACATGCTTATTAGAATGGGTAAATTAAAGCAATAACTAGAAGGGAAAAACCATAGTAATAACAATATCAAATGCTTGAAAGAATGTAGAAGGATGGAAAGAAGGGAAGGAGGGAGGAAGGAAGGAAGGAGAAAAGGAAAATGGAGAAAATTAAGTCAATGCATGAGCTTGTAAATTGGAGGAAATACTAGCTGTACAAAAGTTTAATAAAGAAAAAGCAAGAATGAAAGTGGATATTTTCACCTTGATCTACAGAGAATTAAGTGCATAAATCTCTACATTTATCTCTGTAGCCTGACCCTGGGAAGTAGAAATAATTGAGAAAGTGCCCACAGAATCCCGTTATTAGAGAGTGAAATTACATAGAAAAACCTAATCTTGAAATCCTCATGCAGGTGAAATCTCCTTGAAGATGAGCTCAGAGACTACAGGGAGCTGACAAATGAAATTGTGTGTGAGGTCATAAGTCTCCCAGAGACTCTTGTGTATGTTCATTTTATTGGAACAGCAACAAGAGTGTCCATTTCCTGGCAACAAGAAGTGCCTGAAGAATTTATCTATCATCTAGGAAGTGTGTGAAAAATACCCTGTAATATCCTTTAAAAATATGTTCATTTGCTAGGAATGAAAATTGAGGACAGCTGCTTATAATTGGTTTGAGATTCATTCTCTAACATGAGAAAGGAAAGCTTCAGATGTTTCACTAGGTTACAGAAAAAATAAAAATGAAGCATCCTGGATCATGTGGCAGAAAAAACACTGTGCAAAACAATTTTTTTTCAGGGCATTGGCTTTTTGGAATATGATTAATTCATAAAGGTAACAGTACTTTTTTAAAGTAAAATGGAGAAGGTGCCAAGACATTTTGTTGCAACCTTAATGCATCTTATATTTTAGAAAAGTTAATATTGTTGTAAAGCTATAAATGCTTTACATATGTCTACTTGATGAATTATCTATAATGATTCAGCTTCTATTACTATTCCTATTTTTCAGAAGAGACAGAAGAAGCAGAGGAGAGTAAATCCAATACATTTGAGCTATAAAAAATGCTGTTACAATTGCCCTGTAGAGCCCTGTTAAACTCTGGGGGGAAACTGTCTTTGGCATGACCTTGTCTCTATCTCTGCTTCCTCAAATGTGCCCTTCTGGTAGTATAAGGGGTGACCTGCTTGGGCTTATTTGTTTCAGCAAAAGTCCATGCTCAGACTTTTTCTGACATTCATTTTCTCCTTTATCAAAATACATTTATTAGTGTTCATTCCTTTAGGACCTTGCTAAGTAATTCCTGCTCATAGGCTAATGGAACAATGTACTATCTTCCCAGCTAATAGAGTTGCATTTCAAAAGAACCATTTGGAGACATTAACTTATATTAAGGGGCTTCCCTGGTGGCTCAGAGGTTAAAGCATGTGCCTGGAATGCAGGAGACCCGGGTTCGATCTCTGGGTCGGGAATATCCCCTGGAGAAGGAAATGGCAACCCATTCCAGTACTCTTGCCTGGAGAATCCCATGGAGGGAGGAGCCTGGTAGGCTACAGTCCTTGGGGTCACAAAGAGTCAGACACGACTGAGTGACTTCACTTTCACTTTCACTTATATTAACTTGTAAAAAAAAATTATATTGATGAAGAGACTTTTAGGCATCACTCAAGCCTCTTTCCTAATTTCTGAAGTCACTTAGAAAGTCACTCTATACTCTAATGTATTTAGCCATAGCACCCAAGTCATCATGGTGAAAGTTGGACTTTTTAACCTCTGGGACCCCTAGAATTGCTCTAAATTGGCTTGTTAAACTTTAAAAAGTCCATGAGGTGAGGTGAGGTGAGGTGAAGTCGCTCATTCGTGTCCGACTCTTTGCGACCCCATGGACTGTAAAAAGTCCATAGTGATCATTATTATCAATTTCAGAAGAATTGTTCTCTTTCAGAGCATTGATCAAGATGTTTGTTTGCATTTAGCAGTAGAAACTGGTAAAATCTGAAACTGACTGGAACTTTCTTCTCTGAGCAAGTGCTAAAATGATACTACCAAGATGTGCATTTACGATGCACTCAACTGTGCAATCAGGTGGCATAGCCATGAGAAACTGTACAAAATTACCAGATATTTTTCTGGCTACAGATTTTTCAGAAATCTTTGAATATTTTTAGGCAGACCAGGTTAAGAGCTACATACACAGTGCGTGTGTGCTCAGTCATGTTCAACTCTTTGTAACTTCATGGACTGTAGCCCACCAGGCTCCTCTTTCCAGGCAAGAATACTGGATGGGTTGCCATTTCCTTCTCCAGAGGATCTTACCAACTCAGGGATCTAACCCACATCTCTTGTGTGGATTCTTTACCAGTGAGCCATCTCAGAAACCGAATGAATATTCATTAGGTACTCTCCAAGCAGAATGTTTACATGTCATATTTCAAAGTTTTAATTTTTATTAAAAAACTCTCAGAGATTCCCCAACAGTATAGTTGAAAGTAGATATTCCCCAGTACAGTTAGCCCTCCATACAGGCAAGTTCAGCATCTGTGCATTCAGTGGAAATACTATACTTTTCTATTTTACATAAGCGACTTGAGCATGCTTGGATTTTGGTATATGCAGGTCCGAGAAACAATTCTCCTCTGGATACCAATGGGAGATTTATGTTGACCTTGGAAAATTTGAGTTTACACAATATATTTGAATTCACAAGATATCCATTAATAAAAAGATCAAATTCTAATGTTATTCTGCATTGAAAGTAATATTTTCACATACAAAATATTCTTATAAAATATCACTGTATCTCAGGGAAATTGTGAAGTCGGTACGATTTGTTTTTTTGATTTTTATATCTTATAAAAACCCATTTTTGAGTTTATTTCCTGAACACCAACCTAAGCTGAGTTTGAATATATGCCACATACATGAGGTTTTCCCTGTTGCTTTCCTTTTTAATCTCATGTTTCTGTTTTCTTCCAAGTATATGTGTCTTTCTCACATATGTATATGTATACAAACACACACACACACACACACAATTAAATTATCTCCAAAGGTTCACTACCACCCTCCCTCATCCCTCACACTTCCACCAATTATTAGCTCTTCCTGATGGCACATTGGACATATAAGAGATGAACTTCTATTTCCTCTTAGGACAGCTACTCTTAATAAACAATATATATACAAAGAGAGAAAGCTAGAGGTATTTCCTTGAAGGAGGTAAGCAAGTTCAAGTCTCTAATGAGTGCTGGTATGATGATCTGGTATTACCACATTTCTTATCTCCTCTAAATTTGTTTTGGCATCTGCAACAATGAATCAAAAGGTCACAAGGTTGATTTGAGATTGAAATGACTAAAGTATATTTGCTTTTATACACACAAAGTGGGAGGACAGGGCCTGAAACATACTGCACACTAAATATCTGCTGGTTTGACTCTCAGTGAAGCAGGATATAGAAAGTTACTGACTGGTATTGGGCCTGGGGGAAGGAGAAGCAAAACAGTAAGAAGGAAAGTGGGAGAACTGAGTCTCCATGGGAAAGGTCCTAATATCTGAACATCAATGCTTGATATTAGAAGGCAGAGAGCACAATTGAGCACAAGAGGTTTCAGAAGCTGGTCAGGGTAGAGTTGGAGCATATGGAGGTCTGTATATTGAGCTATAGTGTTTTGTGGGGAGATGGGTTAAGTGATGGAGAAGAGAAGATGCTAGATTAACAGTCATGGGTAAATGAGATGAAGAGGCAGTGACTTGAAAACTGGTGAGGTGGTATGTATTAGTGGTGTAAGAAACAGATATATAAAGAAGAAATAGTTTTATAATCTAGGGAAGTTGCAGGAAAAGAGGTAAGCACTGGCCATAAAACAATCTCAGTGTCCAACTGTGGTGGCTGCTACACTTTCTCTTTTGTTTCTTTATGAGATCTCTTTCAAAAAGTAGTTCGATTTTTCTCTGTCGGAAAAAGTCAAACTCTTTAATGAAAGATTAATGTATCATGGGACATAAAATTCCTGAGGTTGATACTGTGCTCAGTGCTTTGTCTATTTAAACAGGAGCCATTTGACTATTGAGATAAAAACTGATTTTTTATATGGCTAAGAAATTAGTTACCTAAAAGAGTGTTCTATACATCTGTGTCTCTTTTGCTGTCTCACATACAGGGTTATCATGACCATCTTTCTAAATTCCATATATATGCATTAGTCTACTGTATTGGTGTTTTTCTTTCTGGCTTAATTCACTCTGTTGCACTGGGATGACCCGGAGGAATGGTACGGAGAGGGAGGTGGGAGCGGGGTTCAGGATGGGGAACAAGTGTACGCCCGTGGTGGATTCATGTTGATGTGTAGCAGAACTAATACAATATTGTAAAGTAATTAGCCTCCAACTAAAATAAATAAATTTAAAGAAAAAAAGAAATTAGTTACCTAGTTGCAAATTTGGGGTTCTTATGGGAGCACAGAAGCGGCTATACAAATTTTAAGTAACAGTGATCTTTATCTGAAGATTCATGTATATACTCATTCTAAGTATCTTTTGGGTTAGCAACTACACTGGGGTTTCTTTTTGAATGCAGAATATTTTATTAAGAGATGTATCTGTATTAAAATTTAAGTTGAAACAAAGATACACTGTTGTGTATGTCATAGAAGCCTCATTTTCTGTCCGCAAGCAATTTAGAGTTATCATGTGTCGTTTAATGGCTGAGGACTTTCCAAAATAGGCTTAGAGGAATCTGTGATAGATAATCGCTGACTTTTAAAAGCTCAGAAAAGGGTGTTATGGTTTATTTGGAGATATCATATAGTTTACTAAAGGCTCCTGGGCTTGTTGACATCCCTGACACTTTGTGAATGAGGCCTTTTTTATTCTCCCTTCATTTGTTTAGATCTTTACCTAATTGATTTTCTGTGCTAATACACTAAAGGTCTGAAGAAGGCAGTGCCTCAGGTGTGACAGATGAAATAAGGTGCTTTTAGTCATTGCTTTTATCTTCCATGTCTAATGTGTTGGTTACAGCTGTGCAGTTTAACAGCAAAATCAATATATCATTTGCCGCAAATACCTGAAAGAATTTGGAATCTCTTCAGCATTTTAACTATTAGATTTCTTCTGGAATTTTATTTATTTATGTATTACTTATTGACTCATTTATATGTTTGCTGATACTGAACGCTACAAGGTGAGGGATCTTTTTTTTTTCCCTTTCTCTTGCCTTCTCAAAACTTGTCTTTTATACTAGCTAGTCAAGTTACTTATCTTTGGGCTTTGGAACATCTGCCAATCTAAATGAATCCCGTAAAGTGTAAAATAAATGTTTAAAAAATCTTTTCCATTTTGTCTAAATCATGATTGAGCTTAAACATTTAGCATATGTTCTACTGAAAATGGAACCACTTTGTATTGTGCACGGAAGGCAGTCTGTATGGGGGCATTTGGGTAATTTCTCATGTAAATGGATGCTTTTATTGCCAGTTTTCTATTTTACATTGGCAATGACATGGTGTCAGTCTGAAACAGAAGTAAGAAAAATGCACCTAATTCAAACATTTTCCTTTTTCAATATTCATCTCATATATATAAATATATAAATAAAATCTCCTTTATTATTCTCCAACTGTTTCATACATATTAGTTTTACCTTGAGTGTAAGATTCCAAAGTGTAGGAAATGTGATTTGTATTTCTTGCTCACCCATTCGGACAGCGCATACCTGGGATATGGAATGAGGACAGATTACACAGATTTGAAAAGCTATGCAGAATTTATCAAGTTGCTTTTCTCATAGTAGGTTCTTAGAAAAAATTTGCTGAGTTTTATATTCTTAATTTTCTCTATTATGTTGTTTATAATAAACCTAGCATTAAATCTATCATCTTAAATGTTAACATCTAGAAGATTAGGGTTTTAGAAGGCTCATAGCCCTTTTTAAAAATAAAAGTGAGGACAAATGGCAAAAAAAAACCCTGTATTTATGAATTTATTTTAAACCTAATTTATAGGAAATGCCATAATACAGGATGTATGGTAGCTCTTCCTTGGTCTACATCAGCCTGTACACAAAGACCATGTTCATTCATAGCAATGACTCAGAACAAAAATAAGCCCTTGATTAAAATTAACTGAGTTTATATTACTTTTTATAAATGCTTTTTAATTTATTTGATTATAATTTTAAAACTGTAACAATTTACAAATATGCAATTTCTCTCAGTTGACCAGAAAATTCAACTTCACAGGATTCCTCATTTTCAACTTTTCCTACTCTATTATTTAAAAATATCTTTTACAAGTTTCATAATTAGTATATATAACTATTAAAATGATTAAAACTATTTACTCTTAGAATTTATTATCCCTCTTGGCTCTCTATAAAATATGATAAGATTTGAATAGATGGCAAATATAAATTCATGTAGTTTTATATAAAGATATATATATTAACACATTTATATTAAGTGATTACTTGTGTTTTCATGTGAAATGTCATTACTAGTAACTCAAGCGATTTTTCTAAGGTGGAGCAGATTTCTTTTTCTGAACATTCTGAACTAGCTGTCAAGACAGTTTCATCTTTACTGCAATTATACAAACCTGTGCTTTTATATTACTCTGAGCTAGGCAAAGTAATGGAATGAACCTGATGCACACAAAGGCTTTGTCTATACAATAAAACAGACTCCCCATTAAAACTGTAGAATTGTTTTTTCTAAATTTTATGTTTGATTAATTATTAGTGAATAGTTGATTTGGTTCAGTCAATTAAGTGGCTTAAAGAAGTAATCGTATACCTGTTATCTTCACGACTATATGTGTGTGATAACGGTGTTTGACCAGAGAATGAAACCAGATTCCACAAGAATCTGGTTGAAGGTGATTGTTGAACTAAAACAGTACCTCAGAATATTTAGTATGACCTAATCTTAAAGTAGAAAGCGGACTCAAAGTCCTATGTATTTTAGCCAAATATATCCATCTAGAGGCAATATAAGCCTGTTAGTGAGATGTCATTTTGTTGTTGTTTAGTTCCTGTCTTGTCTGACTCTGCAATCCCATGGACTGTAGTCCATCAGGCTCCCTTATATTAGAAGACTTTAGACAAGACACCACCACTTATTTCTGGGCAGGAATAGATCTTTCCTTAAGGAGAAAGATGTCTTTACATTGCTTAAATGTAATTATGTTGGTGTGAATCAAACAGCCTCAGGCTGTGTCTGCATTTGCATTCCCATAGCATAATATTTTCATTGCTGTGTTCAAGCTGCTTTAATCTTCTGCATTGTTTAAATTGGAGAAGTAGCCGATTTTATGGTAAATTAATGCTTTGGCAATCTTGCCCAAGATTGACTCATCAATCTGAAAAATAAGACCAGGAAAAGTATTGACTTGATGTGGTTGTTAGTCAAGAAAGTGCCAATAATCTCATGAGAATTAAAAGTAAAAATATATAAAACCATAATTCTTTAGGGATAAAAAGGCTTAACAAGACATCCATTTTCTGTCTCCCTCTACTGGGAAAGACTTACCTAAATAAGATATATATGTCTTGAGTATCATCTTTTAGAATTATGACTAGTATTTATATAGCAACTACTATGTAATTTGTAATCTTCAAGCACATTAGAAGATATAAAGATGAATCAGACTTTGGTCATTGTACACAAGGAATTTATAATTTATTGGTAGAGATAGCCTTGGACACAGATATGGAGAATATAAGCAATGTAAAGAGCAGATAAGGGACCAAATGGAACCCTAGACTGAAAAATAGTCTGCTCAATGCTGGAGTTCCTAAGAAGCAACTATACTCAATTTCTTTCAATTAACACATTTAGTGTATTGGCCACAAAATGGTTACACCGCCATATCTTATTTTCCTGGATGTACCCATGTTTACGATAATTCTGTTTGCAAGCTTCTTTCTGATCAAATTATATTCATCACCTACTAATATTTTCATAACAGTCCATAACATACAGGAAATCATGAATAATTTAGAAATCATGGCCTTCTGGTTTTTATGATTCGCATTAATCATCAGCAGTAAATGAAGGAAAAGTGAATTTCCAGTCATATTTTAATGTGGAATATCTGTTTCTGAAATCTATCTTTACCAACATCTAGCAAAGTATAGGACCCACTCCAGTGTTCTTGCCTGGAGAATCCCAGGGACGGGGGAGCCTGGTGGGCTGCCATCTATGGGGTCGCACAGAGTCTGACACGACTGAAGCGACTTAGCAGCAGCAGCAGCAGCAGCAAAGTATAGAGCTACAGAGATATTTTTGGTGTTTCTATTCTGCTTAGCTATATACTATCAGATGATATAATCAGTGCAGAGAATACACTGAGCACAGGGTACAGTGGCATGTTCTAAAACATTTAGAACATGTTTTAATGTTTGGGTTGGACATAAGACCTAGAGCTTAGTGTCAAATCAAATTGATTTTTTCCAAGTATTTATTTTTAGCTGAGATACAATTGACATAAAATATTACATTAGTTTCAGGTATACAACATAATAATTTAATATTTGTATATGTTGTGAAATGATCACCACAATTGGTTTAAGACCCATCACCATCAGCTAGAAGATGTAGCAGGAAAATCAGGTGTTCTTAATAAGGCAGTTTAAGGATATATATATATGTGTATATATACACACACACACACATATATATATGAATTCCAGATACCTTTTATATCTTTCCAGGCAACAGTAGGTCTGGCTTGAGGTATAATAAGAACATAGATTCTTCCCCTACACCTATAACTCTAATAAAAACAACAGAACTCACTGATCCCAGAATGGCATAAAATATGCATAAAACATTTGAAGGTAGGACAGGTGATTGCTTTGTTTCTTTGCTCATTTATTATTAATAAAAATGTATTGATTGCCTACTAGGTGCCAGCTGTTAGACAAGGAAATTAGGAGAATAAAAATGAGCCTTAGTTTCAATAAACTTTCTTTGAAAGAAGTAGTAAAAGATAGGTAAAAGACAGATACAGAGAAGCCAATCAGATGAGTGTTTTCTCTTTGTGGAGGTCCTTTGTCATTTCAGTCCAAATCCAAACACAGAAGGGTATATGGTATCATGCTTCAAGACTCTCCTATGCCTGACTTCACTAACTAGGACCCTATTTCTTTGAAACGATTGCACTTTAGGTTATTTCAGCAAATTTACTAAAGACGAGTGGAAAAGACAGGTTGTAGCAAAACTTCTCTAATTCTATGGCAATAAATTAGACTTAAATACATATATACTGATTTCATATTACCATCTATCCCTCACTCTAGATACAAATATAAAAAGCCTGCTTTTGCACTCAAAGTATTTTGTTGTTGTTTAGCCACTGTCACGTCCGACTCTTTTGTGACACCAGGACTGTAGCCCACCAGGCTCCTCTGTCTATTTGTCCCAGGTAAGAATACTGGGGCAGGCTGCCATTTCCTTCTCCAGGGGAATCTTTCTAACCCAGGGGCTGAACCCACATTTCCTGCATTGGCAGGCAGATTCTTCACTGCTGAGCCACCGGGGAACCCCATATAATACATATAGATTATACATTTATGTTGTCAATTATGGTGTTTTTAAAATTTTGTTTCAATTATGAAAATATTGTTTTACAATTATTATATGGAGTGAACTCAAGAGATACTAATGACTCCTTCAAAGATTATTAATTTTATAGGGATTTTAATGAATCTGTTTAGCAATTAAAATACTTGGAATAGCAGTAATAATAAAATGGGCTTCCCTTTTGGCTTTGTGGTAAAGAATCAGCCTGCCAATGCAGGAGACACAGGTTCAGTCTCTGAGTTGGGAGGACACCCTGGAAAAGAAAAAGGCAATCCACTCCAGTATTCTTGCCTGGGAAATACCATGGACAGAGGAATCCGGCAGGCTACAGTCCATGGAATTGCAAAAGAGTCAGACACAACTTAGTGACTAAAAAGGAACTTTTAAAGTATAGACCTTGAAAACATGAACTGAACGGAACTGAAGGATATATTTACCCAATAGATGATAGGCAAAGAGCCAGCTGATAGACCTGCTATAATCTTTAGGTATAATTTAGGAAAGGACATGAATCCAGTTCCCCAGTCTTCAGGCTTTCTAAATAGTCATAAATTGGATGGTTTTTAGACTATCAAACAGTGAGCTCCATCATTCAAACATGACTCTACCTTGGCAAAGTACAGAAGGGAGGAACATCTTATTTTTCATTTTAAATTTCTCTGGCTATAGCTCCTTAGGTGGGCTTTGTGGATTCCCAAAGTGTCCTGTTGAGATGTTGTGTCAAGTAACATTATATAAATGGTGAAGAAAAAAAACAAGATTTTCTTTCATTTTTCCAAAAAAGATTGGGAGAGAGGGTAGAATAAGCAAAGCAAAAGTCTTGTAACATGAGAGCTTAGCAAAAGTAATGAATTTGTCCCAGAGAAATCCATTCTCTAGTTTGTTTGTACCTTTTTCCATGATATTCTCAATTGCATGTTTCAGATACCATTCAGCATATTCTCTCTGGGCCCAGGGAGTAAAGAAACAGACTGAATGTGTGGTAAGGGCTAGGAAAAACTGGGCATTTGTCTTTCATTTCCTTGTCATTCCTTTCCTCTGTAGGATTACTCAGTTTCTATGAACATTGCACTGTTTTCAGGAATTTTGTTGTACCATTATTTGGAAGGTCTCAATGAAATGGAAAGAATCATAATAGGAGGGCCATTTGCTTTAGTAGAATATTGTTGCAGCAAATGTTTACTGGTGAGCTAAAATTTGCACTGTTGCAGACCACTCAAGTAAAGGGTCCCAGTAATACAAGTACAAATGGATACAGACATCTGAATGTTATCAAGGCACATAGTCATACTATAAACGGCTCTTTTGTCTAGTGTTTCTATATATTTCTGCTTACATTGGATGTAACTCTAAATTGCCTTTTTCATAATGGTGAAGTCAGTTGATCTATAAAACTCAGGCAATAGTATTTCAGTAAGAACCACTGTGGGAAGTAATGGGGTCTACTTTAATTTACAAAGGCAGCATTAATGCAGTCCTTTGTAATGTGAAAAGTTAAAGAAAATGAAAACCAACACTATTTGGTTCTTTTTTATATGCAAGCTGTCAAATCAGATAAAACTCTTGAATATCTATTATAAAAGGAGAAGACTGACGAGGGAGGGAGTGAGGTTGAAACTCTTTAAGGAATTAAGAAAAAACTGAATAGGGTTCATGTGGAAATCATTTTCAACGTGAGTTGTGGTCCTTTTCCTTACATTTTCTATGTTCCATACTGTTTGGTTCTTTATCCATTTCACCTGCAGAAGTTAAAGTCCCTCCCTCATTGTTAGAATTGATGAAAATCTATAGTTTTTCAAATGTTAGGTACACACAACAAATAGCAAGTCTTAAACAGTGATGAATGGTGAATTTTGCAGTTAGGTGTTTGGCAGGCAAGGGGAACACTTTGTATTCTAGTAATGCTCCCAGTGACTTTTCCTCTGATTTAATCTGAATGTTTTTGACCTCTGCAATTTCAATTTAAACAAGATATGCTCATTCCATAATATTTGCCAGTTGCTGATGCCAAAAAAAATTGTACTAGCTAATGTTAAAACAAACAAAGTATAGAATTTCTAAGATAGAATGTGTCAGGTATTATTTAAATTAACAGTTTGAGAATGATTAATGGTAGAAATGACATGGCCATATTTAACTTAAGAAATTCCAAGTTGCCCTGCAGCTGCTTAAAGACCATAGTTTTTTCTCCATCTTTCCTTGAAGTAGGTGAAAATTCTGTTTTACTAATTCAAAGCATGCTCAGGAGAAAATCCTTATGAGTTAATATTGCCCATCAAGGATCATATTAGGCTCTTTGGACATTGTATGCAATCCAACATAAAAATAAAAGTTCTAGGGTGCTAAAATTGTCTAGAGTCTTTAAGGTTAATACTACTTTTCCACAAACCTCTGCATAAAGCATGGCATATTTTATATGTCTGGGATATGTGGCTTATTATGTTGATGTCATCAACTTAAAAAATTTTTTTTTCAACTGAATTGTGATTTGGTAAATTTTATCAAGAGGCAATGCTGTGTTTGCTTTTCAAAACATTTTAGGCATTATGTCACATAGCAACTGGAAATAATTGTGATTCTGTTGTTGTTCAGTAGCTCAGTCATGTCTGATTCTTTGAGACCCTGGCATGCTGGACTCCCTGTCCCTCACTATCTCCTGAAGTTTACCGAAGTTCATGTTTATTGCAACAGTGATGCCATCCAGCCATCTCATCCTCTGACATCCTCTTCTACTTTTGCCTTCAATCTTTCCCAGCATCAGGGACTTTTCCAGTGAGTCAGCTGTTCACATCAGACGACCAATGGAGTTTCAGCATCCATCCTTCCAATGAGTATTCAGGGTTGATTTCCTTTAAGATGGACTGGTTTGATCTCCATGTTGTCCAGGTACTATCAAGAGTCTTCTCTAACACCACAGTTCGAAAGCATCAATTCTTTGGTGCTCTGCCTTCTTTACAGTCCAGCTCTCACAACTATTCATGACCACTGGGAAGATCGTAGCCTTGACTGTACAGACTTTTGTCGGCAGAGTGATGTCTCTGTTTTTCAACACACTGTCTAGGTTTGTCATAGCTTTTCATGACAAGAAGCAATTGCCTTCTGATTTAATGGCTACAGTTACCATCTTCAGTGATTTTAGAGCCCAAGAAGAGTAAATCTGTCACTACATCCACCTTTTTTCCTTCTACTTGCCATGAAGTAATGGGGCTGGATGCCATGATCTTAATTTTTTAATATTTAGTTTCAAGCCAGCTCTTATACACTCCAGAATACTAAAATTGTCTAGAGTCTTTAAGGGTAATACCACTTCCCCACAAACCTCTGCGTAAAGCATAGTTTAGTTTATATATCAGGGATATGTAGCTTATTACATTGACATTATCAACTTTTTTTCAGCTAAACTGTTATTTGGTAAATGTTATCAAGATGCAATGTTGTGTGTGTTTTTCAGAACATCATTTTAGGCATTATGTCACATAACAGCTGGAAATAGTTTGATACATCAATTCAAAGGAAGTATCATTTTAGCAATGGGTGAAGTGCATCCTATGCTTATATTCCCTAGAGCATTTTCTGATTCATTATGAGGTAGTGCTATAGAAGCATAACTCAGGTCATTATCTCTAGTGCTTTTCAGGATAGAGAAGCACATTATATTAAATTAGTAGTGGACAGATGAAAGCTTTTTCTACATTGCACAGCCATGAATTTGTGATATTACTGCTGCTGCTACTAAGTCACTTCAGTCATGTCCAACTCTGTGTGACCCCATAGACGGCAGCCCACCAGGCTCCCCCGTCCCTGGGATTCTCCAGGCAAGAACACTGGAGTGGATTGCCATTTCCTTCTCCAACGCATGAAAGGGAAAAGTGAAAGTGAAGTTGCTCAGCCATGTCCAACTCTTAGCGATCCCATGGACCACAGCCTACCAGGCTCCTCCATCCATGGGATTCTCTCTGCAAACTCCTGACCACCACGGATCTTTTTTATTGTCTCCACAGTTTTGCCTATCCCATACAGTTGTAATCTTTTTCTTTCTCCTTGAAATGAGAGATTCAGATCCTTTATGAGACCACTTCTGGCCCACCCAGCTGTGGACTAGACAGGCTCCAGGTGGCAAGCTCCCCCACTACGTGCTGCGGCTTTCCTTCCAGTACTGGCCCAGCCCAGCAGCCACACTGGTAAGTTCCAATTCACTTATGGGTTATTGCAGATTGTTTGCAAATGGTCACATTCTGACTCCTCTAAGGGAACACGTGAAACATTGTGATCCTTTTTCATGAGAATGTTGAGGCTCTGTGTTAAGCAGAATACCTTCAGAGAAAATGAAATTTATGTTTGTGTGTGTGTGAAGCCAAATCATTCATCTTCTGTTCTCCTGTCAATGGAATAGCTTATTTTATTTTAAACTAATCACTATGACCTATGATTCTTGTTCAATCCAGAACATATATGACCTCCACATCTTCATCTTACAAAAAGAATACTTACAGCCATAATATACAGTGATTATTATCATCATCACCATTAAAATAATTATCTTCTTAATAAAAACATTTAGAAACACAGACAAAAAATGTGAAATGAGTATTTGTAAATACTAAAAAGAGAAATCATAAAACTGTGATCCTTGAAAAACGAAAAACAAATGAGGTATATATTTGCTTCAGATTTTCTCCTGGGGAAATTTCCAGATCACAGCACATGAAAAGGGACCTTGCAATACAATAAGAGACGCAAAAATCTGTAAAGATTTACTAAAAATCTTTGATAATAGCAATCAATAACAATCAGCTGCAAATAGGGTAGAGAGTGACAGTACTGATCACAGATAAATTTTCGGAAAACTAATAACAATCTGAACATAGAGACCTGGCAGTGATTTGAATTTTCACCAGCCAGGATAAAAAAATATCTTTGAACACATGAAGCTTTCAGTAGAAACCTCAGAAGGTTTGTGTCTCAGCATTAGGACTAAAATTGTACAAAGGTACAAGTGCTATACACAATATTATATGAACCAAAACAAAACCAAACAAAAACCCTTGAAATTATAAAAATAAATTGCAAGTAACTTTTTAACTATGAGTAGATCAAAGCCCAACATTCTTTAAACTAACACAAAAATTCAGTATTCAATATTATAAAATTATTACATATGGAAAAAAGGGGAAACAGAACAGGAAGAAATCTAACAAGCTTAGATCTGAGAATAACAAAGAGAAAATTATGTTAAAGAAGTTCCTGTGAATAAGCTTAATATTATCAATGATTAATTGGAAAAGATAAGAATGATAAGAAAGATGAAAATAAGAAATATCTGTCTCTTATACACATCTCTTTTCCTACTCTATTATTTAAAAATATCTTTTACAAGTTTCATAATTAGTATATATAACTATTAAAATGATTAAAACTATTTACTCTTAGAATTTATTATCCCTCTTGGCTCTCTATAAAATATGATAAGATTTGAATAGATGGCAAATATAAATTCATGTAGTTTTATATAAAGATATATATATTAACACATTTATATTAAGTGATTACTTGTGTTTTCATGTGAAATGTCATTACTAGTAACTCAAGCGATTTTTCTAAGGTGGAGCAGATTTCTTTTTCTGAACATTCTGAACTAGCTGTCAAGACAGTTTCATCTTTACTGCAATTATACAAACCTGTGCTTTTATATTACTCTGAGCTAGGCAAAGTAATGGAACGAACCTGATGCACACAAAGGCTTTGTCTATACAATAAAACAGACTCCCCATTAAAACTGTAGAATTGTTTTTTCTAAATTTTATGTTTGATTAATTATTAGTGAATAGTTGATTTGGTTCAGTCAATTAAGTGGCTTAAAGAAGTAATCGTATACCTGTTATCTTCACGACTATATGTGTGTGATAACGGTGTTTGACCAGAGAATGAAACCAGATTCCACAAGAATCTGGTTGAAGGTGATTGTTGAACTAAAACAGTACCTCAGAATATTTAGTATGACCTAATCTTAAAGTAGAAAGCGGACTCAAAGTCCTATGTATTTTAGCCAAATATATCCATCTAGAGGCAATATAAGCCTGTTAGTGAGATGTCATTTTGTTGTTGTTTAGTTCCTGTCTTGTCTGACTCTGCAATCCCATGGACTGTAGTCCATCAGGCTCCCTTATATTAGAAGACTTTAGACAAGACACCACCACTTATTTCTGGGCAGGAATAGATCTTTCCTTAAGGAGAAAGATGTCTTTACATTGCTTAAATGTAATTATGTTGGTGTGAATCAAACAGCCTCAGGCTGTGTCTGCATTTGCATTCCCATAGCATAATATTTTCATTGCTGTGTTCAAGCTGCTTTAATCTTCTGCATTGTTTAAATTGGAGAAGTAGCCGATTTTATGGTAAATTAATGCTTTGGCAATCTTGCCCAAGATTGACTCATCAATCTGAAAAATAAGACCAGGAAAAGTATTGACTTGATGTGGTTGTTAGTCAAGAAAGTGCCAATAATCTCATGAGAATTAAAAGTAAAAATATATAAAACCATAATTCTTTAGGGATAAAAAGGCTTAACAAGACATCCATTTTCTGTCTCCCTCTACTGGGAAAGACTTACCTAAATAAGATATATATGTCTTGAGTATCATCTTTTAGAATTATGACTAGTATTTATATAGCAACTACTATGTAATTTGTAATCTTCAAGCACATTAGAAGATATAAAGATGAATCAGACTTTGGTCATTGTACACAAGGAATTTATAATTTATTGGTAGAGATAGCCTTGGACACAGATATGGAGAATATAAGCAATGTAAAGAGCAGATAAGGGACCAAATGGAACCCTAGACTGAAAAATAGTCTGCTCAATGCTGGAGTTCCTAAGAAGCAACTATACTCAATTTCTTTCAATTAACACATTTAGTGTATTGGCCACAAAATGGTTACACCGCCATATCTTGTTTTCCTGGATGTACCCATGTTTACGATAATTCTGTTTGCAAGCTTCTTTCTGATCAAATTATATTCATCACCTACTAATATTTTCATAACAGTCCATAACATACAGGAAATCATGAATAATTTAGAAATCATGGCCTTCTGGTTTTTATGATTCGCATTAATCATCAGCAGTAAATGAAGGAAAAGTGAATTTCCAGTCATATTTTAATGTGGAATATCTGTTTCTGAAATCTATCTTTACCAACATCTAGCAAAGTATAGGACCCACTCCAGTGTTCTTGCCTGGAGAATCCCAGGGACGGGGGAGCCTGGTGGGCTGCCATCTATGGGGTCGCACAGAGTCTGACACGACTGAAGCGACTTAGCAGCAGCAGCAGCAGCAGCAAAGTATAGAGCTACAGAGATATTTTTGGTGTTTCTATTCTGCTTAGCTATATACTATCAGATGATATAATCAGTGCAGAGAATACACTGAGCACAGGGTACAGTGGCATGTTCTAAAACATTTAGAACATGTTTTAATGTTTGGGTTGGACATAAGACCTAGAGCTTAGTGTCAAATCAAATTGATTTTTTCCAAGTATTTATTTTTAGCTGAGATACAATTGACATAAAATAAAGAAAACTTACAAACACTAAATAAAAATAATTAGACCAAAATCAGTTTCTTAGAAAATATCAATAAATCTCTACTAGACTGACAAAAAGAATTAACAAAATAAAAGTTTAAAACAAAACAGGAAATAAATAAGATAAAAATAAATGGATTGATTAAAAAAGAGAAAATACTAATTCCCAATGTCAGAAATGAAAGAGGGATCATCACTACAGAATGAAAGGTCATCACTATCAACACTCAGACATAAATAAATATTGTAAACAACTTTACACCAATGGAATTGATGTATCTGAAGTGTTAGTGAAATACACAAATTCCTTGTAAATATACATTTTAAAAGCTGACCTAGAAACCCAGAAAGTCTCTGTATCAATTGCAATGTATTAAATAATTAATTAAAAACTTTCCCAACCTGGTTAAAAGTAACAAGCTCATTCTGGAATTTATATGAAAATGAAAAAAAAGGTGTAAAAAAAATAAAGTTGGTGAATTTGTACCTATTGATTTCAAGAATGTTTATAGGGCTTGCAGGGATCAGGATTAGGATAGGGTAATATTGACACAAGAAAGAATATGTAGATCAATGGAGTAGAAAAAAGAATCCGTAATCATACCCACGCGTGTATAGTCAATTAGTTTTTGACAAGGAACTGAATTAATTATGAAAGGATAGTCTTTTGAACAAATGGTGCAGAAGCAGCTAAATTATATCCAAATGGGGAAAACTGAACTTTACTAATATCTCACTTCATAGCAACAGTTAATCTGAGATGTACTTAAAATCTGAACTATTATAACTGCTACAAAAACACAGGAGAATGTATTTGCAAACTTTGATCAGGCAAGGATTTGTAAGATAGGACACAAAACAGACAAACCATTAAAAAAAAAAAAAAAGAGTAATACTCCATTGTGTATATGTACCACAGCTTTCTTATCCATTCATCTGCTGATGGACATCTAGGTTGTTTCCATGTCCTGGCTATTATAAAGAGTGTTGCAGTGAACATTGGGATACATGTGTCTCTTTCAATTCTGGTTTCCTCGGTGTATGAGGATGAGGGTGGGATGATGTGGGAGAATGGCATTGAAACATGTATACTATCATATAAGAAACGAATTGCCAGTCTATGTTCGATACAGGATAGAGGATGCTTGGGGCTGGTGCACGGGGATGATCCAGAGAGATGATATGGGGTGGGAGGTGGGGTTGGGGGTTCAGGATTGGGAACTCATGTACACCCATGGCGGATTCATGTTGATGTATGGCAAAACCAATACAGTATTGCAAAATAAAGTAAAAATTAAAATTAAAAAAAAAAGATAAACTGTGCTTCATCAAAAATAATATCATCTGCTTTAAAATTAGACCATTAAAAATGAAAAGACAGACAAAGACTAGTGGAATACATTTACAATGCATATTTTTGGCAATGGACTTATATTTAGAATGTGTACGTACATTCAATAATATGAAATCCAATAAAAGATGGACCAATAAGAAATCCAATAAAAAATGTTCAAAACACTTGAACAGAAACTTCATGAAAGGAGATATGTGTGGTCAATAAGCACGAGATGAATTTAAAAATATGCTAAGTTATAAAGGAAATATAAATTAAAGCTATAGTGAGATATAACATTGAAGTTCAGTTCAGTTCAGTCACTCAGTATGACTAAAAGTAATAAAAATTTGCAGTATCAATAAATAGCTTGAAAATAGAGCAAAATCAAACTCTCATATACTTCTTTTGGGAAGGTAAAATGTACTCAAAAACAATTTAGCAGTTTCTTCAGTATTAGATATACACTGATTATATACTGCCTAGCTGTTCCATTCTTAGATGTTTGCCAAGAAAATTAAACTGTATATCCAAGCAGAAATTTAATCAGAAGTGACATGGCAGCTTTATTTTGATAACCCCCATATTGGAATCCATTCAAATGCTCATCAACAGCTGAAATGATGTATACAATGAAATGCAATACAGATGGAGAAGTTCTATACTGTCAGCAAAACATGACTGGGAGCTGACTGCAGCTGAGATTATGAGCTCCTTATTACAAAATTCAGACTTAAATTTAAGAAAATAAGGAAAATCACTAGATCATTCAGGTATGATCTAAATCAAAACCCTTATGATTATACAGTGGAAGTGACAAAATAGATTCAAAGGATTAGATCTGATAGAATGCCTGAAGAACTACAGACAGACTATCATAACATTGTACAAGAGGTGGTGATGAAACCAACTCTAAGAAAAAGACATCCAACAAGGCAAAATGGTTGTTTGAGGAGGACTTACAAACAATAAGAAAAGAAGTGAAAGGCAAAGGAGAAAGGGAAAGATATGACAATCTGAATGCAGAATTCCAAAGAAGAGCAAAGAGAGACAAATGCACAGAAACAAAGGAAAACAATAGAATGGGAAAGTCGAGACTCTTCAAGAAAATTAGAAATACCAAGGGAAAATTTGATGCAAAGATGGGTACAATAAAACACAGAAAAAGTATGGACCTAACAGAAGCAGAAAATATTAAGAAGAAATGGCAAGAATACATAGAACTGTACCAAAAATGTCTTAATGACCAAGATAACCATGATGGTGTGGTTACTCGCCAGGAGACAGACAACCTGCCTCCTGATAAACCTGTATGCAGGTTAAGAAGCAACAGTTAGAACCAAACATGGAATAATGGACTTATTCCAAATTGGGAAAGGAGTACATCAAGGCTGTATATTGTCACCCTGCTTATTTAAATTATATGCAGAGTACATCATGCAAAGTGCTGGGTGGGATAAATCAAAAGCTCGAATCAAGATTGCTAGTAGAAATATCAATAACCTCAGATATGCAGATGATACCACCCTTGTGACAGAAAGTGAAGAAGAACTAAAGAGCCTCTTGATGAAGGTGAAAGCGGAGAGTGAAAAAGTTGGCTTAAAATTCAACACTCAAAAAACTAAGATCATAGCATTTGGTCCCTCCACTTCATGGCAAATAGATGGGGAAATGATGGAAACATGACAGACTTTACTTCCTTGGCCTCCAAAATAACTGCAGATGGTGATTGCAGCCATAAAATTAAAAGATGCTTGCTCCTTGGAAGAAAAGCTATGACAAATCTAGACAGCATATTAAAGAGCAGAGACATCACTTTGCTGACAAAGGTCTTTATAGTCAGTTCAGTTCAGTTCAGTTCAGTCGCTCAGTCGTGTCCGACTCTTTGCAACCCCATGAATTGCAGCACGCCAGGCCTCCCTGTTCATTACCATCTCTCGGAGTTCACTCAGACTCACATCCATCGAGTCTGTGATGCCATTCAGCCATCTCATCCTCGGTCGTCCCCTTCTCCTCCTGTACCCAATCCCTCCCAGCATCAGAGTCTTTTCCAATGAGTCAACTCTTCGCATCAGGTGGCCAAAGTACTGGAGTTTCAGCTTTAGCATCATTCCTTCCAAAGAAATCCCAGGGTTGATCTCCTTCAGAATGGACTGGTTGGATCTCCTTGCAGTCCAAGGGACTCTCAGGAGTCTTCTCCAACACCACAGTTCAAAAGCATCAATTCTTCGGCACTCAGCCTTCTTCACAGTCCAACTCTCACATCCATACATGACCACAGGAAAAACCATAGCCTTGACTAGACGGACCTTAGTCAAAGCTATGATTTCTTCAGTAGTCATATACTGATGTGAGAGTTGGACCATAAAGAAGGCTGAGCACTGAAGAATTGATGCTTTCAAACTGTGGTGCTGGAAAGATACCTAACTTCCTTGGACAGCAAGGAGATCAAACCTGTCAATCCTAAAGGATACCAACTTGAATATTCATTGGACGGACTGATGGCAAAGCGGAAGCTCCAATTGTTTGGCCGGCTGATTCAAAGAACCAACTCACTGGAGAACACGCTGATGCTGGGAAAGATTGACAGCTGGAGAAGAAGCAGGCAACAGAGGAGGAGATGGTTGGATGGAATTGACCATTGGACAGGAATTTGAACAAACTCCGGAAAATAGTGAAAGACAGGGAGGTCTGGCTTACTGCAGTCCAGGGGATTGCAAGAGTCAGACACGACTGAGTGATTGAACAACAACAACTCAATGATGCATTTAAAACATACTTCTAATAGAAATAATGAGTGAATCTCAAAAACATTCTTAGAGAAAGAAGTCAGTCATGCACGAGCACATTTCAGATCACTACTTTTACAAAATTCAAAGAAAGATGTCCTTTTCTTTATAGGGGACTGAATGCAAAAACAGGAAGTCAAGAGATACCTGGAGTAACAGGCAAATTTGGCCTTGGAGTACAAAATGAAGCAGGGAAAAGACAAAGAGAGTTCTGCAAAGAGAATGCACTGGTCATAGAAAACACCCTATTCCAACAACACAAGAGAAAACTCCACACTTGAACATCACCAGATGATCAAATAATCAGATTTATTATATTCTTTGCAGACAAAGATGGAGAAGCTCCATACAGCCAGCAAAAACAAACTGGCAGTTGACTGTGGCTCAGATCATGAACTCCTTATTGCAAAATCCAGACTTAAATTGAAGTAGGTAGGGAAAACCACTAGACCATTCAGGTATGACCTAAATAAAATCCCTTATGATTTTACAGTAGAAGTAACATACAGATTCAAGGGATTAGATCTAAAGACACAGTTCCTGAGGACTATGGAGGGAGGTTTGTAACACTGTACAGGAGGCGGTGATTAAGACCATTCCCCCAAAAAGAAATGCAAAAAGGCTAAATGGTTGTCTGAGGAGGCCTTACAAATAGCTGTGAAAAGAAGAGAAGTGAAAAGCAAAGGAGAAAAGGAAAGATATACCCATTTGAAATCAGAGTTCCAAAGAATAGCAAGGAGAGATAAGAAAGACTTCCTCAGTGATCAATGCAAAGAAATAGAGGAAAACAATAGAGAGGGATAGACTAGAGATCTCTTCAAGAAAATCAGAGAGACCAAGTGAATATTTCATGCAAAGATGGGCTCAATAAAGGACAGAAATGGTATGGACCTGACAGAAAAAGAAGATATTAAGAAGAGGTGGCAAAATACACAGAAGAACTATGCAAAAAAGATGGCTCGGATGATCACGATGGTGTGATCACTAACCTAGAGTCAAATATCCTGGAATGTCAAGTCAAGTGGGCCTTAGGAAGCATCACTACAAACAAAGCTAGCGGAAGTGATGGAATTACAGTTGAGCTATATCAAATCTTAAAAGAAGAAAGAAAGTGTGATGTGATGTGAAAGTGCTGCATTCAATATACCAGCAAGTTTGGAAAACGCAGCAGTGGCCTCAGGACTGGAAAAGGTCAGTTTTCATTCCAATCCCAAAGAAAGGCAATGTCTAAGAATGTTCAAAGTATCACACAATGGAACTCGTCTCACATGGTATCAAAGAAATGCTCAAAATTCTCCAAGCCAGGTTTCAACAGTACATGAACCATGAATGTCCAAATGTTCAAGCTGGATTTAGAAAAGGCAGAGGAACCAGAGATCAAATTGCCAACATCTGTTGGATCATTTAAAAAGCAAGAGAAACATCTACTTCTGCTATATTGACTATGTCAAAGCCTTTGACCATGTGGATCACAACAAATTGTGGAAAATTCTTCAAGAGATGGGAATACCAGTGTACCTGACCTGCCTCCTGAGAATTCTGTATGCAGGTGAAGAAGCAACAGTTAGAACCAGACATGAAACAACAGCCTGGTTCCAAATTGGCAACAGAGTGTGTCAAGGCTGTATATTGTCACTCTGCTTATTTAAATTATGTGCAGAGTACATCATGCGAAATACTGGGCTAGAAGAAGCACACATTCCAATCAAGATTTCTGGGAATATCAATAACCTGAGATTTGCAGATGACACCACCCTTATGGCAGAAAGCAAAGAAGGACTAAAGAGCCTCTTGATGAAAGTGAAAGAGAGTAAAAAAGTTGGTTTAAAACTCAACATTCAAAAAAACTAAGATCATGGCATCCAGTCCCATCACTTCATGGCAAATAGATAGGGAAACGGTAGAAACAGTGAGAGATTACTTTTGGGGGCTCCAAAATCACTGCATATGGTGACTGTAGCCATGAAATTAAAAGACATTTGCTCCTTGGAAGAAAAGTTATAACCAACCTAGACAACATATTAAAAAGCAGAGATATTACTTTGGCAGCAAAGGTCCATTTAGTCAAAGCTATGGTTTTTACGGATGTATGTCATGTATGGATGTGAGAGTTGGAGTATAAAGAAAGCTGAGCACAGAAGAATTGATGCTTTTGAACTGTGGTGTTGGAGAAGACTCTTGAGAGTCCCTTAGACTTCAAGGAGATCCAACCAGTCCATCCTAAAGGAGATCAGTCCTGAATAATCATTGGAAGGACTGATGCTGAAGCTGAAACTCCAATACTTTGGCCACTTGATACAAAGAACTGGCTCATTGGAAAAGACCCTGATGCTGGGAAAGATTGAGGGCAGGAGGAGAAGGGGATGATAGAGGATGGGATGGTTGGATAGCATCACCGACTCAATGAACATGAGTTTGAGTAAGCTCTGGGAGTTGGTGATGGACAGGGAGGCCTGGCATACTGCAGTCATGTGGTCACAAAGAGTCAGACTGAGTTGACTGAATTGAACTGAAAGACGATAATAAAGGCAAAACAAAATAAAACAAAACAAAAACTTAGTCATTGCCTAGGTCAAAATCTTGGAAGAAGCAGGCTACATTTCATGGGGTTGCAAAGATTCAGACACGATTGAGTGACCAGGCAAATCATGATGTTACATGAATATATAACTTCTTAAAAATTTATTTGGGTATATACTTAAAATGTGTTTGTTATTATGTAAATTATTGATGTAAAATATAGGGGGGGAGGAAATTGAATGCAAATGTAGAAAACTAACCTTTTTCTAAAGTGTCAGTGACTCAGGAAAGATAGACCTTAGTGTTCAGACAGAGTTCAATAATATATGAATACAACTATAATGCCTACACATTCAGAAGCATCTCCTCAGAAGTTTTTCATTACTTTGAAAATTCTCATAACTGAATTTTATAGTACAGTACAGACAGACACTACTCCTCAAGACTAAGTCAAAGTTACAGTGCAGATGTCTCTAATAGCATGAGGTTGAAATTAATGTGTTGTACTAGGAAGATGGGTCATTAACATTCCAGACCAGAGGTTCTCCAGGATGGGTAAGCTTTAAGACAAAGAATGTCATAAAGACATTGCTCCTAGACAGCAGTGAAGTCTGTATAGATGGGAGAAGGCACATATAAAGCTGATTGTAGGAAGCATACTTGCCCTTGGTTAGTGGTTCAGAAGACGGCGTGGATAAGGGAGGCTGAAAGAGTCTTAAGAACAGTGAATGCATGGGTCCTTTTTTTTTCTGTTCTATTATGTAATGTTTATCGCAATTTGGATTAGCATATTACATATAAGAAGCACTCAATGTTTGTTGAATGAATAAGTGAATTCATAAGGGTGAATGGCTATTAGGGAATATACTGCAATGAAAGTGAAATTAATTTAATATTCAAACTATATATTGGTTGCGAACTTATTATACTTAATACTTTAATAAATATTCATAATTTTGGCTAGAATTACTCCTGTAACAGTTGAATTCTAGAATCATCAATGAATACATGGAGTATTTTTCAAAGAAGAAGAATATGTAAAGTTAATTATAGCAGGCCAGTTATGAGAAAGTCATTTTAACTGTATAAAATTTCCCAGTTTCCACCTATTCACATTGTATTTAAGTGCTTTAGGGGAAAAACCACTTTGACCTGAGTTCAGAGCTAAACTTAAAATAAAAACTGTTCTTTATTAATTACAATGATAAAAAAGGGGAAAAGTTAGAGAAGCATGTACATGTGATTTAATAATATAGTCACTCAACTATATTATGAATAAAAGGAGGTTACTAAAGTATCTTGATAAAAAGAAAGGGAGGGCATTTTATAGGAATATTGCTTTTCAACACAGTAAGCCATGCTCTGTTCCAGGCCCCTGGCTTCGATGGGTTTCTGTGTTCAATTGTACCTTCTTGAAAATTTTGTTTCTTTTGGATGCTCTGGATCTGTCAGGATAGACAACATTTCATGAGCAGGACATCCTGCATTCTAACTGGGCCCCTCAGAGTGCTCTGAGAACTTCTACCACACACCACTCACTCTGCTCATGGTCATCGAGATGCCCCTCCAAGCTCTTGGGCTCACAGATGGGGTTGTTCTGAGACCTTATGTTTGGGATGGTTTCTAGGAGTACAACTTAGAGAGAAGACTACTGTTGTCCTGTGCAGGACTTCTTTCCGAGGATAACACGAAATTGGGCCTTAGGAATGTTGCTGACACACTGATTGGGTAATTTAAATTATTTATGTAAACAAGCACCTTGCTTAAGAGTATTGTTTTATCTCTTTTCTTCTAGCCTGACAGAAGAAAGATAAAATGCAAAGTAAGAAAAGGGTAAAGTGATAATATCTGAAAAAAGATCTAACAGCAGTGAAATAGGAAGTGAATGTGAAAGTGTTAGTTGCTCAGTCCTATCTGACACTTTTGACATGGACTGTAGCCTGTCAGGCTCCTCTGTCCATACAATTCTCCTGGCAAAAATACTGGAGATCTTCCTTCTCCAGGAGATCTTCCCAACCCAGGGATAGAACCTGCCACATTCATGGGAGATTCTTTACCTTCTGAGCAACCAGAGAAGTCCTGTGAAATAGGAACAGATCCTATTATAAATGTGCTATGCTACATATGTAATTCCACTAAGGTATAGTTATTTGATGAGGCAACATGTCATTCGTAAATTATTCCAGTGTTTTTAAATACTATGTTTCATATATATACATATATATATATTTGTAATCTAAATGGAGGTTATAATTTGAGTTTTTATATTAATGTGTGAAATTTTTGTAAAGAGAATAAAGCAAATTCAAAGGTATGTAGACATTTTTGAAACACAACCAGGCATGTAAGAAGGAGGGCTTTTGGTGTGCTACTAGTGTAACATCACAGTAGTCAAAATTGATCATATATTCTTTAAAATAAGCCAATTAGGACTTTTCAGTTTTGAATACTTCAGTATAAAATAGCATTTGCAAAATAATATATAGGACAGAGTCAACAAGCATTTGCCTTATTTGAAAAGAGGATCCAATCCTTGAAATATTTTCTTAAAATCTTCTATAGAAGAGGTACTAAGCAGTATTTAGAATTTAGACTATATGCTACATATATATATATACACACATATATACATGTTCTATCTATGTGTATTTTGGAGTTGCTTTAGATCTATATCTATCCATTTTTTAGAGCTGTTTTTACATGTTGGAAGTATAGTAGTATAATATTCATCCCTGGGCATTCTGAGTAAAACAGTTTTGGATAAAATGTTGCCTTGGCTGTCATCCAGGCTTAGATCAGATCGAGTTCTAAAATTCATGTTTTCTTATTTATTAACATTATCAATGATGGGTGTACAGTTGAATAGTTTGCAGAGTTCACCTTTCTGAATTGAATATAATTGTTTTAACTCAAAATTAAAATATGCAAGATATAGTAAGTTTGGGGACCTTGGCTTTAGTATTATTTTGCTACTGATAAAATGTGTCATTTATCTAGAGGATATGAGTATCTAGTTCTATTTGGCCATTGGAACAGTTGCCATGGGGACATATTTAATTGGGTAGGTAGATCCTGTATCCCATTAAGAAAGTCGATCTATTTATCATAATATATATTGAATTTAAAACACATTTTAAAAAGTTGTTTTTCTTAGTATATCTCTCTTTTCTAGGAGATAACAATTTGAGACATTTCAGAAAAAATACAATTTAATGTTAAGCCTTGTGGGATGAGGTATATGTGTAAAATGTGTTGGGGAAACTTAAATTTCAAGGTCATTTAAAAATAAAAGAAAACTCACAAATTATATAGAGTGGTCTTTCCATGGGATAACTCCTATTTTTAGATATGAAATTATTATAAACATATCAAACCTTATTCAAGTGATTTTTGTAAGGATAGAATAATACAACATGCTCTCAAGCTTTGAAGAGTTAAGTTTTATTAGCGAATTCTGCTGAAACTGTTTTCAAGATGAAGGATACTGAGACTGCAGTTGATGATTTAAATTGGCAATTCTACTAGATAAATTCCACACCAAAATAACTCCCTGTCATATCTGCAATAAATAATAGAATTCTTAAGGAAAAGATTGATTAAATTAGGCCCCTTTTCCTCTAACCACAAACATTGTTTCTATGTACTTTGTGCATTTTTAATTTTTATTACAATTTTATGCTTTTTATATGGAGCTTCTGCATAGGAAAAGTTAGCTCCTGGGATATCTCCTGGTTATCTCATTTGCCTCTATCACTGAAATCATGCATGAAACATGCTCCAAAACACCCCCACTGAGACATATGAATTACCTGTCTACTTGTGGCTTGGAAAACTCGGAAGCAATTGTGCAATGAAGCTAGACTCATGTTTTTGCCAAAAGCAAAAATTGGACAAATAGCGGAAATCTAGTAGCTTGTTATATAAAAATTCCTATTTGAGTATGAATTTCATTAAACTAAATAAAACAATGTTTCTGTTTCTATAATGCTAACACTCGTGCATTTAACACAGATAAATATTTCATTAATGCTTTTTCTTTTTCAAGTTTCTACGTCTGACAGGAAAGCATTTCTTCAGAAGAAGGTGAGTATTCTTGCTCCAATCAGTCAGACAATGAAGATAAAATCACTGCTGCAAACCCAACTGATCACCTACAAAGCATGTTTATTATACAGACATATTTGATAAATACACAGATGGTTTTTAAACTCTCCTTACTGCTTCTGAAATATCATTCCTTTTGATAGTTTGCTACTAATTTCCATATGTTCTCTTCTTTCTTATTCCAAAGATGATATTTAGGGTCTAGTCAACAAAACCTTTAGAGGGAATAAAACTCCTATCTCTCTTTTGCTTGTTTTGTAAAGGAATAAAATCCTCTTCTCAAAATATAAGTAAAGAAAGCATACTAATTGTTAAAGTCAAAATGAGATGAAATTTTTAGAAACTAAATCAGTAGGCTGCAAAAGATGATCCTTTCAAGTTCAGATGTAACAGAACATATTTTCACATTTGTTGCATTTCAGTTTTAATTTCTAATTTTGTGTACATTGTTTAATATTCACGCAACTCATAATACTAGTGTGCAATTCATACCATTATCTTAGAAGGACATATAGATGCAATAATATATCAAAGTGATTAAGGGTTTGCCTCTGGAAGCTGAATACTTCAGTCCTAATTCTCCCTTCATTCAGTTTCAGTTCAATCACTCAGTCATGTCCAACTCTTTGTGAAAATAAAGCACTCTGGTAAAATTACTTCTCTGTACCTTATCTTTAAAGTAACGATACAAATAGTACCTGCCTCCTGGGTTATGTGGTAAATAAACAAGTTAATATTTATAATGTGCAGCTGACCTTTGAACCAGAGAAGGCAATGGCACCCCACTTCAGTACTCTTGCCTGGAAAATCCCATGGACAGAGGAGCCTGGTAGGCTGCAGTCCATGGGGTCGCTAAGAGTCAGACACGACTGAGCGACTTCACTTTCACTTCTCACTTTCATGCATTGGAGGAGGAAATGGCAACCCACTCCAGTGTTGTTGCCTGGAGAATCCCAGGGACGGGGGAGCCTGGTGGGCTACCATCTATGGGGTCGCACAGAGTCGGACACGACTGAAGCGACTTAGCAGCAACAGCAGCAGACCTTTGAACAATATGGGTTTGAACTCTACTCATCTACTTGTATGTAGATTTTTTTCAATAAACACATAGGATAGTACTATGCTAGTGGTGCATGCTGGTTGAATATAGGGATACAAAATCACAGAAACAGAGGACCAACTGTAAACTTATACTTGGATTTTCCACTGCATAGGGAGTTAGCAACCCTAGCAGTGCTTGTTTGTTCAAGAGTCAGTTCTACATAGAATACTGTATGGCCAAAAATAATAATAATAACACTGTATGGCAATGCTAACCTCTTCTTTGAAACTATTTTAATAATTTAAAAATAAACACAGATATATTGAGAATGTACACATCCAGAAACTTGATAAGGTAGTACATGATCACACTATTAAAATCTTTTAAATATATGAATTAATTTAGGAATACATGAACACCATGATAATAAGTTTTAAAAGTAATCATCCTTTTTATGATGAGTGGAGATAAAACTTAAAATGGAAGGTATGAAAAGGTCCCCTGATGAAAATATTCTCCTTGCTGAAGCTGTCATAACAAAAAGCATTTCAACTCCTGAGAAGGACAGACAGAACTTTTTCTGATTCTCCCAGTATTTCTTTGTATGAACTTAGACAAAATTGGTTCTGTGTTCTGAAAACCACCTTTCTCATCTAATGAATTTCAATAGTAATATTATTTCACAGAGTGGTTGTAAAGATTAAGGGATGCATTACATGTAGGGTACTGAGTGTAATCTTGTCACACAATCAATGTTATAAAAAGTCAGGTTACTTCCCTTTTCCTCCTGCTACACTGTCTTCAATTCCCATATTGCTCAGATAATAGGAATGTTTTTGGCATAAATCATGTTGGGACATTTTATTTTGACCTATCTATTAAAGTCAGTTCATCTACAGCAGTTTGATGCCATAGAATGAGTATGTTGATGAGGTTATAGAACAGAATCAAGAAATAAATGTAGATGCTTCTTGTAGGCATGCTTAGACATTTCACCAAAGTCCTATCCTCATGGGAGACCTCCACAGGCTAAGCTATGGCTCACTCAGTCCTATTCACAATTCATGTGGTATTGTCTGTGAGACTGCTAGGCTGACATGCTCCCTCAGCTCAACTGAGACACCAATGATTTAATGAAAGAGGCCACTGAGGACGATTTCCAGCTTCTAAGTCTGAACAAGGAAGAAGGAAACTATCTTCTCATTCCTAGGCACTGAAAATTTGGTCATTTAAAGCATTAAATGTAGGCTATTCCTGTATATTTGACTGCTTTAGACATCTCCAGATCAGGGTCAGGTACTAGTCATTTCATTAAGGTAAAACTCCTAGCTTTGTGGAAACAATCAAACTCTCCCTAGAGAAAATAGATCCCAAACATAGGCACTGAGAATGTTTCTCTCAGAGCTTTCAATGTTTTCAGTGTGTGAAGATAAAGACAGAAAACACCAGGTAGTTTTTCTTGAGCATCATCTTATACCAAGATCTGAGCCTTATTAGAACATTGAGTGTTAGAATATAATTACTTTCTTCCTATGTGAGAGCATGCTTATTCGCTTCAGTCATATCTGACTCTGCAACCCTATGACCATAACCTGCCAGGCTCCTCTGTCCATGGGATTCTCCAGGGAAGGATACTGAAGTAGGTTGCCATGCCCTCCTCCAGGGGATTTTTCTGACCCAGGGATCCAACTCACATCTCCTGCGGCTCCTGCATTGCAGGCAGATTCTTTACTTCTGAGCCACCAGGGAAGCCCCCCTTTCTTTTTAGCCATGTGCTATCAACATTAATCTCAGGGCTATTCAGTAATCTGGATGAACAGCTATCATTTATATATTTCATAAAGATATATATATATATATAGGCATAAATAGATTTCATACAGATATCTATGAATGATATAGAAATAAACCTCATATACATCCATATACGTACATGCACACACATAGAGTTTCACATACACATATGAAATTTAACATGAAATTTATGTCAATAAATTTATGTCAAGAGCAATATAAGGGGAAGCAGACACATAAAAAGATTAGGAAATACCAAGGGATACTGAAAACAACTTCCTTCTTAAAATATTTTTTCGGAGGCTGGATAAACATTATTGAGTAGGAAAATATGGAGCTCACTTCCCCCTACAAAGACATCAAAAATATATCTTCCTGTGAAACAATTCACATGTAAAACTAACTGGAAACTGGCAGAAAAATTCCCATATAACCAAAGCTACAAGAAAGATTTCCATGTGACTGGGTTAGACAGAAAAAAGACATAAAGTTGGGGCCTTGAACCCTTGGAGGGATCTAAAAGGAAGAGAAGATATGAAAGAGCAGACCCTTGCCCTGGGGAGTGAGTGGGTCCATCCACAGAGTGGGTTTCCCAGTCCCACGGTCCTACTCAGAGCAGAAAAAATACCTTGGCTGCTGGGAAAACTGCTGGGACAGAAAGAAAGGCTGGAGAACCCTAGACTCTACCAGCAAAGAATGTGTGTGTGCTGGCTTGCCAACAAACAGCGTGGAGAGGGCTTTGCACTGGCAGCTGTTGTCTCACTGCACTTCCAAACCCCTGGGGAACAAACCCCAGCTGGATCACTCCATACCACAGCGTGATGCAAGATCTGGACTACTGGGCCCTGGGAAGACTTGGTCTAGCTATGCAGAGACAGCCTGTGTTGTAGTCTGGGTGTAGCAGTGTCAAGAATCAGCTTGCCTTGATTATGGATCATTCTCCACTTCATTCCCACTCCTAGCCAAGTGAACTCTGTTATCACTTGCTCCACACTGTAGCTTGGCATGAAGTCCTGGCCAGCTAGGCCATGGGAGAAGATTCAGTCTAACTTCTCAAGGATATCCTGGGAAGTCAGGGTGCTGTCCAGGTGGGGCAGTGATGGCCACTGTCAACATGTACTCCAGAGGCACCACAGAAAACATGGTGATCTGCCCACCCTGGTCTATTTTCCAGCTTAGCAGGTGTTCAGCCCAGCCCACTTCATGCCGCAGTTTAGTGTGGGGTCTGAGGCAGACAGTTCCTGAGAGAAGATTCTATCTGAGGACACAGAGATGGACTGGGATGAAATCTGGGTGGGGCATCAGAGGCCACTGTCAGCACTTGCATGGGAGGCACTGAAGACTTGGTGCTGGAAATGGGGCAGACAGGTCCTGGAAGAAGACTACCTGCACAGAGGCAGCCCACATCTCCAGTGGCAACATGGTCACCTCTGTTCAAGAACCCAAAATACCTCAACCACAAGTCTCAGCCTGGCGAGTACCACAACCATGCCTGTTCTGCACCATAACCTTGAACTAGGATGGTACAGTCGGGGAAGAGAAATGACCTTGAGCTGCAGGTTGCACACTGGTGCTCTGTGAGTGCAGCGACCTCATTCACTTTAACTTGGGGCTTCTGCTCCCAAAACTAGGGAGCGGACCCCACCTCTGACAAGGCAGAGAGAGCCACAGTGCAGAGATGAAGTCCTGTCCCAAACCAACTATAGCCCCTAGCAAGGTGATATTGGCCAGCACACACTGAGGAAAGAGATGGTTGGAATTCATATCAAAACCAGCCCTTGCATTAAAACACAATCTACATAGGGAAACTCCTATGTAAAAACAAACTTTCCAAACATAATAGGTAATTATCTCTCCAAAATTCATTGAGACAGAGAAAGTTAAGTAAAATAAAAGGGCAGAGAAACAATTTCCAATTAAAAGAGCAATAAAAATCCCATGAAAGGGTAAATAATGAAATAGACCTCACTAGATTAACAGATTCTGAGTTCAAATCGGTTCAGTTCAGTTCAGTCACTCAGTTGTGTCTGACTCTTTGTGACTCCATGGACCTCAGGACATCAAGCCTCCCTGTCCAACACCAACTCCTAGAGTTCACTCAAACTCATGTCCATTGAGTTGGTGATGCCATCCAACCATCTCATCCTCTGTCATCCCCTTCTCCTCCACCCTTCAATCTTTCCCAGCATCAGGGTCTTTTCAAATGAGTCAGCTCTTCGCATCAGGTGGCCAAAGTATTAGAGTTTCAGCTTCAGCCTCAGTCCTTCCAATGAATATTCAGGACTGATTTCTTTTAGGATGGACTGGTTGGATCTCCTTGCAGTCCAAGGGACTCTCAAGAGTCTTCTCCAATGCCACAGTTCAAAAGCATCAATTCTTTGGCACTCAGCTTTCTTTATAGTCCAACTCTGGCATCCATATGTGACTACTGGAGAAACCATAGCCTTGACTAGATGGACTTTTATTGGTAATGTCCCTGCTTTTTAATATGCTGTTTAGGTTGGACATAATTTTCCTTCTAAGGAGTAAGCGTCTTTTAATTTCATGGCTACATTCACCATCTGCAGTGATTTTGGAGCCCCCCAAAAAACAAAGTCAGCCACTGTTTCTACTGTTTCCCCATCGATTTGTCATGAAGTGATGAGACCAGATGCCATGATCTTAGTTTTCTGAATGTTGACCTTTAAGCCAAATTTTCACTCTTCCCTTTCAGTTTCATCAAGAGGCTCTTTAGTTCTTCTTCACTAAAAGTCAGCCACTGTTTCTACTGTTTCCCCATCGATTTGTCATGAAGTGATGAGACCAGATGCCATGATCTTAGTTTTCTGAATGTTGACCTTTAAGCCAAATTTTCACTCTTCCCTTTCAGTTTCATCAAGAGGCTCTTTAGTTCTTCTTCACTTTCTGTCATAAGGATGATGTCATCTGCATATCTGAGGTTACTGATATTTCTCCCAGCAATCTTGATTCCAGCTTGGGCATCATCCAGCCCATTGTTTCTCATGATGAACTCTGCTGCTCCTGCAGCTAAGTTGCTTCAGTTCAGTTCAGTTCAGTCGCTCAGTCGTGTCCGACTCCCTGCGACCCCATGAATCGCAACACACCAGGCCTCCCTGTCCATCACCATCTCTCGGAGTTCACTCAGACTCACGTCCATCAAGTCTGTGATGCCATCCAGCCATCTCATCCTCGGTCGTCCCCTTCTCCTCCTGCCCCAAATCCCTCCTACCATCACAGTCTTTTCCAATGAGTCAACTCTTCCCATGAGGTGGCCATCTGCATATCTGAGGTTATTGATATTTCTCCCGGCAATCTTGATTCCAGCTTGTGTTTCTTCCAGTCCAGCGTTTCTCATGATGTACTCTGCATATAAGTTAAATAAGCAGGGTGACAATATACAGCCTTGACGGACTCCTTTTCCTATTTGGAACCAGTCCGTTGTTCCATGTCCAGTTCTAACTGTTGCCTCCTGACCTGCATACAGATTTCTCAAGAGGCAGGTTAGGTGGTCTGGTATTCCCATCTCTTTCAGAATTTTCCACAGTTGATTCAAGACCCTTAAAGCCATATAATAAGACCCACCGGACTCAGAGCGCTAAGCCCAGTCTTGCTTTGCCCCGTGAGGCTGGGTCTCTACACCTAATGGTCCAACTCCCGCTGGTCCCACACCATGTGGCAGTTACCATGGGGGCCCCCCCGTTCCATGGGGCCACTGACATTCCAGCATTCAAGCCCTTGGTGGTTGAGTGCAGCCTTTGCCTCTGGTGCATATCTGGGCCCTGGAAGAAGTAGGGCCTGGCTGCGGAGCCATCAAGAAACGGATGCTGCGGTGAAGAGCTCAGAGGGCCCAGCCCTTGATGACTTCTGCTGGCTCCGTTGGGACCTGCTCAAGCAAGTTGTCCTGAAGCGCCCCTGCCCTCCTCCCACGCCGCCACCACAGGGGGTGTTTCCTTCTCGCCTCCTCGGCCTCTAACTGTCCTTAGAGACTTTTTTCTTTTAAAGAGATTTTTTTTTTTTTTTTTAATTATTTATTTATTTCTGGCTGGGCTGTGTCTTTGCTGCTGCACGCGGGCTTTCTCTAGCTGCAGTGAGCGGAGGCCGTTCTCCAGCTGTGGTGCACGGGCTTCTCCCTGTGGTGACATCTCTTGCTGGGGAGCATGGGCTCTGGGGTGCTCGGGCTTCGGTAGTTGTGGCAAGGAAGCTCCAGAGCACACGCTCAGTGGCTGTGGTGCACGGGCTTAGCTGCCGCTCCGTGTGTGGGATCTTCCCGGACCAAGGATCGAACCTGTGTCCCCTGCGTGGGCAGCTGGATTCTTAACCTCTGAGTCACCAGGGAAGTCTTCCTTAGAGGCTTACATCGGCCCAGTCTCACCTCCTTTCTCCCAACACTGATGATGAGGGTGATAAAAACAACTGGAACGTGTTCTGATTTAATCCTCACAGTAACTGATCAGGACGTCTCTGTCACCCACATTTAACCGAGGAGACTGAAGCGCAGGATGGCCCGAGATCCTGCATCAAGTCAGAGACGCAGTCAAGGTTTGTGCCCGGGTCTTCCTGACCTGCGAGCCCATACTCATGAGCTTCGTGTTCTCCAAGCTGCCAGCCTGACAAACTGGGTCCAGAGGAAACTTTAAAAGACCAGATCAGCCAAGGATTCAGTAAGCAGCCCATGAGACAAACAACTTCTGAAACTTTCTCCTTCCCATGTGAGGGACACTCTCGCAAGAAGTCAAAGAGGAATTGAGATCAATGCTTAGCTTGAGAACCCGAAGTCGCTCTTTACAGGGGGGAGGGGACAAAAGCAAAGTGGGAGGAGGTCAGCCTGTAGCTCATTGGGGCCAAGTCACCTGGCTGTCCCCAAACCCCCCCGCCACTTCACGTGGGCCCATCTGCTAACCAAGCACTGTGCCGGGTGTGGTGGTGATGAGTCAGCCACAGAGAGGGTTTCCACGTGGCTTCAGGGGCACCCGGGGGACTGCAGTGCAGCCTTTGTGGACTTCACCGAGAGCCATGCTGAATACTGGGCATGACTTGCACTAAAACTGATCTCTGACATGTGTGCCCCCAAGGAGGAAAACAGGTTAAAGAGCAATAACTAATCACAACAGCACATGGAGATGCACAGGCTTGTGAAAGCGTCCAGGTGCACCTTAAAATATCAGAGACTGAGAAACATTACTAAGAGTGACTGGCAGAAAAACCCTCGAAAAGAACTGGTGCGCTTATCCTTGGGGTCAGTGAGGGAATCAGGAGCCTATTTTAAGCAGAGGGACAGTTTCTCCACCTGGTACTTCTAATTCGGCTCTGGTCTGCAGAGAGGTCGCTTCAGTCCCTGCCGAGCAGTGTGAGAGGGACAGAGAGGACTATCCAGAGATTGGGCGCATCCATCCACAAACACCTACCCCTCTCAACAGCCAACGTCCACACTCGACGTGGGAACACCAGGCAAAGACCAGACAGTGCTCTTCTTCAAAGAGGGAGAGAAAGGGAACAGCAAGGTGCAAACCAACATTCCTCAGAGGAGAGATGCTGGGGTCTAGAAGCACCAGGGAGGCCAGGTGGCCAGACCACGTAGACACGTGGAGGATAAAGAGATGGACGGGGGCCAGATCACACTGGGAGGAGAGGCCACGGAAAGAGTTCGGTTTTATTCTGACGGCAAAGGTAAGCCAAGAGTAATTCTTAACCTCTGAGTCACCAGGGAAGTCTTCCTTAGAGGCTTACATCGGCCCAGTCTCACCTCCTTTCTCCCAACACTGATGATGAGGGTGATAAAAACAACTGGAACGTGTTCTGATTTAATCCTCACAGTAACTGATCAGGACGTCTCTGTCACCCACATTTAACCGAGGAGACTGAAGCGCAGGATGGCCCGAGATCCTGCATCAAGTCAGAGACGCAGTCAAGGTTTGTGCCCGGGTCTTCCTGACCTGCGAGCCCATACTCATGAGCTTCGTGTTCTCCAAGCTGCCAGCCTGACAAACTGGGTCCAGAGGAAACTTTAAAAGACCAGATCAGCCAAGGATTCAGTAAGCAGCCCATGAGACAAACAACTTCTGAAACTTTCTCCTTCCCATGTGAGGGACACTCTCGCAAGAAGTCAAAGAGGAATTGAGATCAATGCTTAGCTTGAGAACCCGAAGTCGCTCTTTACAGGGGGGAGGGGACAAAAGCAAAGTGGGAGGAGGTCAGCCTGTAGCTCATTGGGGCCAAGTCACCTGGCTGTCCCCACACCCCCCCGCCACTTCACGTGGGCCCATCTGCTAACCAAGCACTGTGCCGGGTGTGGTGGTGATGAGTCAGCCACAGAGAGGGTTTCCACGTGGCTTCAGGGGCACCCGGGGGACTGCAGTGCAGCCTTTGTGGACTTCACCGAGAGCCATGCTGAATACTGGGCATGACTTGCACTAAAACTGATCTCTGACATGTGTGCCCCCAAGGAGGAAAACAGGTTAAAGAGCAATAACTAATCACAACAGCACATGGAGATGCACAGGCTTGTGAAAGCGTCCAGGTGCACCTTAAAATATCAGAGACTGAGAAACATTACTAAGAGTGACTGGCAGAAAAACCCTCGAAAAGAACTGGTGCGCTTATCCTTGGGGTCAGTGAGGGAATCAGGAGCCTATTTTAAGCAGAGGGACAGTTTCTCCACCTGGTACTTCTAATTCGGCTCTGGTCTGCAGAGAGGTCGCTTCAGTCCCTGCCGAGCAGTGTGAGAGGGACAGAGAGGACTATCCAGAGATTGGGCGCATCCATCCACAAACACCTACCCCTCTCAACAGCCAACGTCCACACTCGACGTGGGAACACCAGGCAAAGACCAGACAGTGCTCTTCTTCAAAGAGGGAGAGAAAGGGAACAGCAAGGTGCAAACCAACATTCCTCAGAGGAGAGATGCTGGGGTCTAGAAGCACCAGGGAGGCCAGGTGGCCGGACCACGTAGACACGTGGAGGATAAAGAGATGGACGGGGGCCAGATCACACTGGGAGGAGAGGCCACGGAAAGAGTTCGGTTTTATTCTGACGGCAAAGGTAAGCCAAGAGTGGGGCTGCTGGGGTTTTACAAGAAAGAAGGTGGCAATTACTCCTGAACTTTGGAAAAATGACTCTGGCTGATGTGCTGGGAACGGGAGGGACAGGGGCAAGGTCGGAAAGGAAAGAGCCGACCGGCTGGGCCTCACGCGGACGGAACTTCTCTCTAAGTATTTCTCGTGTGGCTGGAGCCACTTCCTCCTCTAGGATCACACTTCGTATTTAAAGCTTCCTCCAGAAGTGGCTTTCCCCCGTTGACACCTACTCAGGAACTCGTATTTAAGGCTTCCTCTTTTTCTCCTCCCTGCTCCACACCCACTCACGACCTCGGTGGAGGGCATCGAGATGCCCAGTTGGACTCAGGAGACCACACCCCGGCCAGGCCCACCTCTGCAGCAGTCCTTAAACCCATCCCCTTGGCGCCGGCCTGACTTCAGGACTGCACCGTGTCCCGGGCAGAGGGAGGAGTTCTTCTAAACTATGAATCCGATCATGGCACTCTCGCCTTAAAACTTAGAATAATGAACAGGCTGACTCTTTCAATGACTTTGAAAGCCCTCTTTGCCTTACTCCAAGGGCTTCCGCAAGCTCCCTTCTGCAGCACGATGACCTGCTCTCTCCGATCTCTCACTGGACGTTCCTGGCAGGCCAGGTCCATGGTGCCCAGTCATATGCAGCACTTGTCTGGCCTCTGTCTGACTCTGGAGATGCCAACTCCACTACCTACAGCTCTCGTCCTCAATAATACTTTTGCCTTTTCTTCTCCATCTCAACATCCTACAAACACAGGCTCAACCTTTACGCTTGAGTTTTATCATCTCTTCTTTGAAACCTGGCCCTTCCTGCTGAGAATGAATCTCTCTGCAGTGCTGTGAGAGCACTTACAAGGACCTCTTCCTTACATTTCCATCTCCAACAAATGGAGCTATGAATCTTTCAAGACGCTCCACACATACTCATTGCCTTTCCCCACTGCAGAGCCAGCTTCCTGCCCTAGGAATGCATGGGACCTGGAGGCCAAGGTGTTCACAGTGCACAGATGGGACCCCACCCAGGATCCAGGTAGGGTTACCTGGAAGCTAACTCTGACCCCACTCTCAGACCTCTCAGGCTCTCAGCTTCCTGACCTGTAAACCTGGAAGATTGGCCAACACATAGCTTCTCTTGGCTCTAATTTTCTGAAAACAAACAATTTTCAAGTCCTAGGGACCATATCCTACTGCTTCAACTCTCTTAGCATATTAGGTTTTGTTTTAAAGGAAAAACACCTTAATTTTTTTTGACACCTTAATAACCCTAGGAAGGACCTTACATTTAAGACCTCTATGTGATTGAAAAGCTCAACCATGGCTTTGGTCTCAGATTCTAATTCCAGGCATTTCTGTGTCACTTTTTTGTGTTCTCTGTCCTCCAAGAAATGTTTAGAAAAGTTCATTTTGAATTCTGTGTTCAAAGACTATCAATCATATAAAATAAGCATACTTAGTGCCTGTTAAAAAAATAATTTACTTAATTATTGGCTGTGCTGGGTCTTTGTTGCTGCGGGGGCTTTTCTCTAGTTGTGGCAAGCGGGGACTTCTCTCTAGTTGCGGTGAACAGGCTTCTCCTTGCGGTGGCACCTCTCGTGACTTTTTAAAGATGAAGGAACTGATTCAGAGCAAGTATCCAGGGCCAAAAGCCTGGGAAATAGCAAAACCAGGCTTTCCACCGTGGAAAGTCCAACCCCCAATGTCTGTGCTCTTTCTCACATCAGACTGCCTCTCCAGTTAAAAGACATGTTGTCTAGTCAAGGGTATGGCTTTTCCTGTGGTCATGTATGGATGTGAGAGTTGGACTGTGAAGAAGGCTGAGCGCCGAAGAATTGATGCTTTTGAACTGTGGTGTTGGAGAAGACTCTTGAGAGTCCCTTGGACTGCAAGGAGATCCAACCAGTCCATTCTGAAGGAGATCAGCCCTGGGATTTCTTTGGAAGGAATGATGCTAAAGCTGAAACTCCAGTACTTTGGCCACCTCATGCAAAGAGTTGACTCATTGGAAAAGACTCTGATGCTGGGAGGGATTGGGGGCAGGAGGAGAAGGGGATGACCGAGGATGAGGTGGCTGGATGGCATCACTGACTCGATGGATGCGAGTCTGAGTGAACTGCGGGAGATGGTGATGAACAGGTAGGCCTGGTGAGCTGCGATTCATGGGGTCACAAAGAGTCGGACACGACTGAGCGACTGAACTGATTCTGCTTCTTCTTATGCTCAGCTATATCACACACTAAGCTTTCTATAGGTGGCTCAAGGGCCCGGCTTCTGAGAAAAGAAGTTCTAAGGGGAGACAAGCTCTTAGCCACTAGTGACGTCCCCAGCTCAGCCGAGTTTAGAACTCTTGTGTCCTCTCCAAAAGAAACCTCAGAGCTGCTGACTGTAGATCCGGTCATTGTTACGGAATGGTTTTTACAAAGAAAGACTGGCCTGATTGACAGTGGAGATCAAGAAACCCCAACTCCACACCTGCATGAAGGCGGCACTGCGAATGAAGGCCCACTTCTCGTGAACAAACAATGAAATGGATTCAAGCGGCATTTCCCAGACTGAGGTCCGTAGATAACTATTTCTGAGATTCTGGAAAGTATTCTGGGGGAAAAAAGAGGCCGCAAATTTGGAAAACACTATGTGCTAATTACCATGTGCTAATTAACTATACCTTTCTTTTGGATCCCCAAGGCACACAAGAATATCAAAGGCCGGGATACTTTGTTTGTGTGGGTCTTATGATTAAACCCATTTTATTATAAAAATTCACTTCAAAATTTGAAATTATTAACAATGATAGTTATACAACAACACAAAACTGTGTGGAGAAAAACATCTTGGGATAGACTAGAGCTTTAATGATTAAGTACAGGAGAACACTGTCCTTATTACAAATGTAACACACGACAGCAGTGCTTTGAACCACGCAGCAGTCTACTCACCAACACGCCACAAATGTAGCAGATGGCCACACTAGACTGAAACTGAGTTAAAGACACACCTTTTGGGACTTGCCAGGTCAACCCTGGAGTGGAAGACTGGGACACTTTAAGGAACATGGTTAACTTTATAACCCAGCAATTCTCCATTAAAGCAACTTAAATAATTAAAATCAGAAATTTTTGTGCACACTTACAGAGTACTTATTGAGACATCAATACAGAAAACTCCATATTAAAAAAAAAAAAAAAACTAACAAAATTTAAGCCTCAAAAAATGCACTGTGTATATGAAGTAAGAAGTCTAAAAACAGACAGATGCTATCAGGGAAAAGCCAAGAAAAAAAACCCAAGATTAAAACCAGACTAAAACAGAAAACCCACGATAAAAGAACTAAGAAGTAAAAATAATCCCAAAAACAAGAAGAGGAAAAAATGTTGACATCCGTAGGACATAATTACTATGTGGAATTCTTATTTTGCTGCTATTGTGATCCAGAAGAATGAGGACAAAAGATATTAACATAAGAAATTAATAACAGTAAACCTATGCAAAGGACTTCAATCACACTGATGACTTTTAAATTCCAAGTAAAAGTGAAGGGTTTAAATGGCAATCCACTCCAGTATTCTTGCCTGGAGAATCCCATGGGCGGAGAAGCCTAGTAGGTTACAGTCCATGGGGTCGCAAAGAGTCGGACACGACTGAGCGACTTCACCTCATAAAGATGTTAAAAAAAAAAGAATAATAAAAACAATGAAAGGATAGGCTTCAGAGAAACAGTCCCAGTTGATAACCAGGACAAAGTATATTATTCCAAGTCACAAAACTGCTCTTACACTTGACATAGCAACTCCATTCCTAACAATTCCTATCAAAACGACCACCATCCCCTCAAGAACGAATAAAAAGAAGATCGCATAAAACTCATCATCAGGTTTTACAGCATAAGAAACTAGAAATAACCGAAGTTTAACAACAAGGAAATGACAAGGTAAAATATGAAACAAAGAGAAGGGCTTATATGGTCACTGAAAAGTATGTCTGTAACAATTAGAAACAATAAAGGATAAGGTCTACCATTTATTGATGTCTATTGTGTGAGATGTGCAAATAATATGGAATTCCATATTTTACAATGTAAAACTGCAGATATTATAAAGAAGTGAATTATCTAGAAATATAAAGTTTAGAAAGGTTCATAGAGAGGTTTAAAAGCTGTTGTTACCTTGGACTGCTATGATTAGGAGTTTTCTTTTAAAATAAGTTTAGTTGTGCAATATCGTAAGGCTGATGTAGTACTTCAAATTCTAAGCCTTTTAACAGTCTTGTAATACATTCAATGTCTGCTTTTCTGTCAGCAAGTGCAAGAGATCCAGCAAGATGCTAACTTTCATCAAAAACGAGGGAGAAATAGTACACATTCTCAGTAATTTCCTTGTTGCCTTGAAAACTGTACATTTAAAAAATTAGTAGAATATTGTGTTTCAAGAGCTCCTGTCTGGGGCCGAAAAGAAAACTGTAATCATAGCAATTACCTTGTGAACCTCTAATTTCTGTTGTAGTTCTAAAGTTCAGAGGAGCACACCCACCCACAAGCACCATGGCTCTTTCATCTTGAAGCAATTTCAGCTCCATTCTTAGGAAAATAATAATTATAGGTACAACAAGGTATTTAAAGACCAAAAAAAAAAAAGTCATGAAAACACCATTTTTCATGTTATAACATAATGAGAGTTCATTAAAAGACTTAAAACTTAGACTGCAAAGGAGTTTCCTGAGTCATGTCTTTTCAGGATCCTGAGAATTTATCAGGAACCTACCTCATAAAAGAACAAGGGTTTACACTGGTGAACAGTAACCACGGAGTTACTGAGCCTTTTAAATTCCTACCAGTTCTGAGGTTCTATAATGACCTACTAAACCATGGGCCTGGGTCTTGACCCAATGATTCAAGATACGCTGGTGCTGATTCAGTCATTTACACTTTGTTGTTATCTAGAATTTGCAAGTGTGGATACTTGGGTTTATCTTTTCTAAGGTTCCTAAGAGATATGTAGTTAGCAAGTGTAATTTTTACATGCTGGTGGTGCTATTACAGAAACTTCCCTGGTGTTCAGTGGTAAAGAAACTTCCTGTCAATGCAGGCGACACGGTTACAATCCCTGATCCGGGAAGATCCCACATGCCAAGGCGCGACTAAGCTCGTGTGCCACACTACTGAGCCTGTGCTCCAGAGCCAGGGAGCCGCAGCAAGAGAAACCACCCCAATGAGAAGCCCGTGTTCTGCACCTAGAGCGAGCCCCTGCTTGCTGCCATTTGAGAAAAGCCCGAGCAGCAACAAAGATCCAGCACAGCCAAAAATAAACTTTATTAAAAAAAAAAAAAGAAAAAGGAGGAAAAGAAAAGGGAGAGGCTGATGTAAAACCTTCCACTCAGGCCATTTCTTTAGATCCGTGACCTCCCTACAACACACACAGGAGAGTCCACTTTGGTATGGGAGGAAATACAGAACTCTTGTACTATTTTATGTTAGATAATTATACAGTATTAGTACAAAAGAGTATGTATAGATGTATATACATATACATGCATATGGCATGCACGCATTAAAAGGTTTTACAAATGAGATGCACAGAAGTTTGGAAACTGCTGCTCTGTTAACAGACCTGAAGATTTTACTTCTCTTAAGTAGGAACTGGGGGGGAAACGAGGAGTTAGGACGACCGTGTGGCCCAGGGCTGTCTGCTGTCTGCACATGGAGAGAAGACAGCACCGTTCAATGCTTAAAAGGACGGTGCCAGAAATGCCGGTGGGTTTCTCACAAGTAGGGTCAATCAATCTAATAACTTAGCTTAGAACTTAGAGGGGCAGCAATGGGTACTAGTTTGATTTCAAAATAAAAGAATACCCTTTTATCTAGTTTCTTGTCACTTTTACTATCTTGCATCTGATTTCTCCAGCTGCCCAAATATCATCACAGTCTTTCCTAAGGGAATGAATGAAGGCTCAGGGAGAGCCTAGAAAGACTAGGGGAATTTTTCTAAACTCACCTGGGTAATAAAAGGAGTCTTAAAACTCAAGTCTCCCAAATCAGAATACAGTGTTAAAAAATGATTCTGTTCACAAATGTTCTGTATATTTACTGCCAAAAGTGCGTGAACGTGGATGCTTCTTGGTCTTCTGCTTCCTACCACAAGGCACTCAGGAAAAAGGTTTACTGGCAAAAAAAAAAAGAAACCATCAGAAAAATCTGCTTTTGTTTTTAATGTAATACTGAGCAAACTGGAAACACAAATTCAAAACTTTAATTCTGCAACTCTAAAACACTATTTTCTTTTTTCTTGACTTGCCATCGTTGTTCACGTTTTATGATTTCTATGTAACTAATCGACATTACATACAACCTGTATTCTGCTTTTTTCACTGAATACTATACTGCAAATACTGCTGCTTATTTTTCCTGCACAAGCACAGCCATTACTACTTTGGCATTCCATCACTCTCACATATCATCTACATATCACATACCATCTACACATTGCTCTTGTTGAAAGCCAACTTAATGGCCGGCTTTTTCACTTTTTGTAAATAAAGGTATTTAAGACTTAATGTTCCAGCATGGCTGTCAAATAATCAAGTTGTTTTTAATAAGGATAATTTTAAGTTGTGTGTATTTTAAACATGCTCATGAAGTACCAGCAGGCACTAATGCTATCTTTTAGTAGCTGAATAATTCTCACGCCCCCAAGGCACAACACTCAAAAAAGGTCTTTAAGTTTCTGACTTCTAAAAAGCTGTCACATACCAGAAATGTCATAAAGATCTAACTAATCCTCTTGCAAATTACAAATGAGTGCAATTTAGGATAGTGGTTAACTCAAAAAGTGCAGGCCTCTTAACAGGGGGCAGCGGCTAATGTGGAATGCTCCGCGCCCCCCCCCCCCCCCCAGTAACTGTTTAAGTCACCCTTTCAAATAAAGCTCCCTCTGAATGGCCAGCTCGGATGGAAGTCTTATTATAAGGAGAATGTGCACAGATCCCAGGACCCGCTGATTCAATATTCCTTGAGGAAAACAGGGCTGAGGTAACATAATTTGCTCTGAACTATAAATGAATATTATGATACACTGGCAGCTGTTTCCATAAAGGTAAATCTTTCTGTTTATGGGAGTTGAAGTTTTCTATAAATCAAACCTTTGATATTAAACCTTATTCCCTCAAAGATGTACTCATTAACATTTCAGAGTCGCTTTCCTCAACAGGCCTCCAGTCTTGTTGTTACCTTCATCGGAGAGTCCTTTTGTAATGTAAATGACACCCTCCCACACTCAAAACCCGCTTTTCTGAAATGAAGAAGCATCTATGGAACATTTGGAAAACAACTTCAATCTACAGGCTATGAATGCATTAGCTTGACAAACATCTGGTGGGAACAATATCCCAGAGTCGGGGAATACAGAGACGGTCCCTGACTTCAGGGATCATGAAGGATTACTCCAATCATGTTTATTAGGTGGCTGGATGTAAAATGTTTTGAACCATGAATGCTTCCCTGTAATATAACATTTGGGGATAAGTACGCCACCGCAAAAATGTATTTACCCAGAAGCGAAGTATGTAGTAAATTTTAGAAAATGTTTAAGGAAAAAATATAGCTTGAAGCCAGGAATGAAAAAAAACATTCACTCTCCTTGATAAATACATATCAAAGCTTTTATTAAATCACATTTTGCGGACTGAGTTATCTTGTAAAGGGAGAGGACAAATTTCCCTTGAATGATTCTTTAATATGCTGCTGGGAATAAACTTAAAGGGATACTAATGGTTTAAGAAGTGGTTTCCATTTCAAATACCAACATTAAAAAAAAAATAAAAACAAGAAACTGGAGTGCTAAGGCTCTAAGAAAGCATCAGCTTATCATCAGTAATTTCATAAAAACGAAGATGTTTTCCAAATGTCTGTGCTGATTGTTTAGGAAAGCAACATGTTCCAAGGCCACTTCTTGGGGAGCCTGAGTGATCCCAGGGCAGTAACTATAATGGGCCCCCCAATCCCTTTTAAATAATTCTGGCTGCGATCGTGATCCTTAGTACAGTGCAGAGTGGCGTTTTACTATCTAGGTGCTCTAGAGATCCTCCAAATGACTTCACTTCTCGAAACTGAACAAACAGCGCCCTTCTTATCCTTCTTATCCAACGACGAGGCATGCCATCAACTCACAAGTGGTCCAGCCCAGGCCCCCTCACACCATAACACTGACAAACAGCTCAGCTGGCGTCTCACACAGCCCAGCTTTGGGGGAACGGTACTTCAGGACAAATATTTATTTCATTCCACGAGCTTTTGTTTGATGGGTAGAAGTGTGGAGAAGCACATGGTTTTAGAGCTTTCACATAGTTAGGATATGCTTAAATCAGGGAACTACTCACTTAGATCAGCATTTCCAAAAAGTCATGCCCGACTAGTCCAATCAATGCTTTGAGAAAGGGGGAGACTGGTTCAAAAGTGGGAAAGGAGTATGTCAAGGCTATATACTGCTATCCTGCTTATTTAACTTATATGCAGAGTACATCATGCAAAATGCCAGGCTGGATGGATCACAAGCTGGAATCAAGACTGCTGGGAGAAATATAAAAAAACCTCAGATGATACCACTCTAATTGCAGAAAGTGAAGAGGAACTAAAGCGCCTCGTGATGAGGGGGAAAGACGAGAGTGATAAAGCCGACTTGAAGCTCAACATTCAAAAAACTAACATGGCATCCAGTCCCATCACTTCATGGCAAGTAGATGGAAACAATGCTAACAGTGACAGATTTTATTTTTTTAGGATCCAAAATCACTGCGGACAGTGACTGCAGCCATGAAATTAAAAGACACTTGCTCCTTGGAAGGACAGCTATGACAAACCTAGATAGTACATTAAAAAGCAGAGACATCACTTTGCTGAGAAAAGGTCCATCTAGTCAAAGTTATGGTTTTTTCCCAGTAGTCATGTGCAGATGTGAGAACTGGACCATAAAGATGGCTGAGTGTCGAAGAACTGATGCTTTCCAACTGTGGTGTTGGAGAAGACTCTTGAGAGTCCCTTGGACTGCAAGGAGCTCAAACCAATCAATCCTAATGGAAATCCACCCTTAATATTCATTGGAAGGACTGATGCTGAAGCTCCAATACTTTGGCCACCTGATGCAAAGAGCCGACTCACTGGAAAAAGACCCTGATGCTGGGGAAGATTTGAAGGCAAAAGGAGAAGGGGGCGGCAGAGGATGAGATGGTTAGGTAGTATCACCAACGCGATGGACATGAATTTGAGCAAACTCCGAGATAGTGGAGGACAGGGGAGCCTGATGGGCTATATTCATGGGGGTCACAGAATTGGGCATGACTTCGAGACACAACAACAACAGCCAGCAGGTCTGGGAAATGTTCCACACTATACCCTCTTTTGAAGATCCAAAGAGCATGGATATATTAAATGTTTGTGAGCTTCCTGTTTCTTTAACTTTGGTTAATACAGGATTCCCCAAACTCATTGGCCTCACAAAAACACACTTCCTGCCTCTGTCCATTCAGAATTAGTTCTCTACATGATACACTTTGGGCTACACACACTTGGACCATAATATTTCAAGGAAAGAAAAAAAAATCTGTTCTAATTTATATCAGAGAAAGCACATAGGTAGCTCAGAGTCTAAATTCAACTTGCAAAATATCATTTGTAAACTTTTGAATATAGCTTCCACACATTTTTAGAAGTTCAGTTCAGTCGCTCAGTCGTGTCCGACTCTGTGACCCCATGGACTGCAGCACGCCAGGCTTCCCTGTCCATCACCAACTCCTGGAGCTTACTCAAACTCATGTCCATCGAGCCAGTGATGCCATAGAATCGGTTTTAAAACCTGGGAGATTTAAGATAAAAATTCCGAAGTCCAACCTTCCCTATAAAATGCCTTGGTGGAGCTGAAGGCCCCATTCCTGGAGCTGAAGGCCCCAGGAATGCCCATCAGGAGGAGGGCCAGTCTACGGTCTCCAGCTGCCACTGAATCACCAGGTCTGTGCCAGTCACGCAGGCCTGGCCCCGGTTTCACAAGGGGTCCTATGAATCCGACCCCTGTTCTGGGCAATGGCTCCATGATGAAGGCATCAGGGCACGCTTGGGATGTAGGAAGAGAAGGTCACTGCTGACCTGCCCATCCCACCAGTCCACCTCCCTTACGAAGGTTTGCCCAGGACGATGCCTGTTTATAACCATTGCCTTTGCATAACAAGTAAGAGAGTCACCCTCACCCTCGTCTCATTCTGGATAAGGTACACAGCCACCGGGGCTGTGAAGTCCTCCCAGACACTCACCTCCACGTCCTCAAGTCCCACAGATGCATTTTACCGCTTGAGTCTGCCCTTCAGTACTTCCCAATTGCTTCATGTGAGCCTTACAGAAATCAGACTAACCCCAGAGCCCAGGTGAGTTGGGTCTGATTTCGGGCTCTGCCGCTGAATGGCTTTGTTGCATATAGACAAGTCCTCTAATGCCTCTTGATTCAGACCTGCATCACCCTATTTCAGAGTTCACGGGAAGATCAGGGATGCAGCAAGTGCTTGATAAACAGCAGGGGTTCAGTAACTAGTACTTTTAGTTCTGAGAATATAACTCCCTGGAATTATGTCATTCGAATCCAGTGGTTTTGGGTTTTCATGGCAGATACTATACATAATACATGATGGCTTGACTGATCTGATTTTTTCCTCAAAAAAAAAAAAAAAGCATCAGGAACTGCCATTTTGTCAATTCTCATGTTTCTTTAATTTTGCCAATTTGGGGTTAACTGATATGGGAACATTTTCCTTATTTGTCCTCATCAATTTAAAAAATAAATTCCGGAAGGGTATCTGTCCATTTACTTATGGAAAAAAATTTTTTTTAATATTTTGAAGGCTAGGAGGAAGAAGAAGAAGAAAGAAAAAAATTCTCCCCACAGAGTATAGTTCACAAAATTCATGACCTGAGGTGATTTAAGAACTAACAATCTGCCTGTAATTTAGAGAAATGAAGTGATGACTCATGCACTAAGATGAACTGGCTTTTTTTTTTTTTTCTACTCTATGCCTTGGGATTACTAAATATCAGAGAACTTTCCCTGGGGATTTTCCCCCAAGTCTTTATTTGTTCCCAAAGAGCTTCAAACATTCTCCTGTTTTCCACTCCTTTTAAATTTGTCTCCTTTCAATCCAGCTAATAACTGAAGCCATTTCTCACGAGTTCTCACCATGGAAAGAAAATCTAAAAGCGGACGCTTAAATGTTTAAAATTCACTTTCAACCCTTGCCAGACCTCTTTTGTGAGACAACACAGGGACTGCCCTGGATGCAAGGCCTCCCCTGCCCTCTGGACTTTTCTTTCCGAGTCTGACACTAATATTCAAGAAGCAGATGGGGCAAAGCAAAACGAAAGAGAGCAGGGCTCAGATCCAGAAAGTGCCTCTTTTGGGCTGGCTATGACTATACAAAAATTTTCAAGCAAAATTAGCATAAATTAGAAGTGCTGTTTTTAAAGTCGAACCTAACGAACCATCATTATCTTGTCAAGCTTGCTTGCTAATTAGCGATGCCACATTGCCTCACATCACATTTTAGTTTCTTACAGTGGACAGGGACGGGGAAGCGGGCTGGGACGTATTTCCATTACCACGTCTTCACCTGAGAGACATGGAAGGCTGGGCTAGAGCTGAGTGCAGCGGACTTCACACAGGGCAAGAGTTCCAAGACAAGTGAATTGTTTGTATTCAGCTACTTCCTGGGTGAGGCTTAAGAAATATTAAGGCTTTCAAATTAATTGCATTTATCTCAGCCATCGGCTCTATTATAAAAAACACCTTAACTAGTGATTCTGCTCTTCTCAAAACATTTTTGGAATAATGAATTTGGATATGTTACAATTCCCTTTTTTTCCTGAAAGGGAAGAAAAAAGGCCAATCAACATTGTTCCTTTATATGTTGTCCAATTATAGGAAAAAAACCAAGAATCCATATTTTCCTTTTCAGTCAGTAGGTGTTCCGAATGTTTCTTGCTATTTGTGATACTCAAAGGTCTTTACACTGAAGTGTAATGATGACTTAATTACATCAGTAAAATCGGAGAGTGTGTGCCCTCTGCCACAGGAATAGATCCCGTAGTAACAGTCTCTTCCTGTGAATTCACCGACCACTCTTTGCTCCAAATGGGCTGTCCCTCTCGCTGGGCTACAGGGGCAGGGGTGCTGGGTGAGCAGTCAGTCTGCTTCCTGTGCATTCGCGGCAGTTCAGCTAGGCATGTCAGTCACTGGGTCACGTCTGACTCTTTGCCATCCCGTGGACTGTAGCCCGCCAGACTCCTCTATCCAAGGAATCCTCCAGGCAAGAATACTGGAGACAGCTGCCACTTCCTTCTCCAGGGGATCTTTCCGACCCAGGGATCGAACAGGTTCTCCTGCATTGCAGGCGGATTCTTTACCATCTGAGCCACCAGGGAGGCCCTGAGGTTCAGCTAAACTCTGTGCAAGAAATGTTTCTGCCATTTTTCTCTATTTCTAACAGTCAAAAAAGCTCACCCCATTTCACAGAACTGTAGAGCTGGGAAGAACTTAAGAGATTACGTACTTTCTGTACTGCCAAAGTTTTATTTTTTAAGTTGCAGGATAGTTAATTTACAATGTTGTGTTAGTTTCAAGAGTATAGCAAAGTGATTCAGCTATTCGTGTATATGTACATATATTCTTTTTGCAGATGCTTTTCCATAACAGGCTATTATATGATAGGGAGCATAATTCCCTGTGCTATTCCGTAGGTTCTGGTTGTTCACCTATTTTATCTGGAGTAGTGTGTATATGTTTGTCCCAAATTCTTAATTTATCCCCAAACCCACTCTAGTATTTTTGCCTGGAGAATCCCCTGGACAGAGGAGCTGGTGGGCTACAGTCGATGGGGTTGCAAAGAGTCGTTCACGACGGAGCAACTAAGCACAGCACCACCACATTTTATTTTAAAACAAAGGCAAACCCTGTGAGATGTTAAACGGCTTGCCCAAGTTCACAGAGGACACCTGTCTTCCACTCCTGGGGCTTTTCTCTCTACCAAGATGAAACTGGAGTTCCAGACTGGCCCGAGGATGGCACTCGTGGTCCTCAGCTGGGAAACCTGGTGGGTGTGAGAGGAGTCACTGGGATGACCCCATGGTTGTAGGAAATATGGGCAAAACAGGCCTCTGAGGGGTCGCACTGGGTCTCTGTGTGTTAAACCCCTCTGTCTCCTCCAGCCAGTGGACTGGACCATAAGTAGAGGTATGCCAGGGCAACCCCCCCACCCCCAAACTGGATGAACATGGAGTCTCTTTCCAGGGCAATGAAGATTTGTGGGGGGAAACAGACTTTTACATGAAGACAAACTATATCATGGAGCACAAAGGCAAATTTGCTTTTTCCCCCTCAAGATAAAACACAGCACTTCCAGGAAACGTCCAGATCTTGTAGGGTCTCCCACTCCTCAAGGAACCTCAGCAGAAACATACTCCACAATGACTCAGTTGCATGCATTCAGAAAGTGTAGGGGTAGCAGAGGAATTACTAGTTAGAAGTGTCAGAGCATCATGACTTCCCTGACGGTCCTGTGGGTAGCACTCTGCGCTCCCACTGCATGGGGCACAGGTTTGATTGCTGGTTAGGGAACTAAGATGCCACACACCACGTGGCATGGCCCAAAAAAAGCGTGTGCATGTGTCTACCCTCATCAACCCACTGTGAGGAGGCCAGGCCATGGAAACCAAGGAAGATATTAAAGAATCTGCTAATCCCTCAGATCCTGCAGCCTTGCTTATTCCAAGATCTCAGCAGCTCACAACAGAGTCTGACATTTATAAAATCTGTGTGTGTGTGTATGTGTGTATAGGCATAAGTGTGCTCATGACATCATAGCCCATAAATGTAAGCCAACCACGTTATCTGGTGCTCAAATGAACAGAGTATATTGAAAGGAAAATGTGTGACTGTCAACGTGTTGGCCACAGACATAGAATCTTCCTAAGAAATTCTCAAGAGTATTCCTGCCTTTATGCCTCTTTCTCCTAGTTAATGATAAACCAGCATAAAATTCAACCCTTCTTCCAGGAGGTAAGCTTGAGAAAGAGGCGTAGACGGGTGAGATGCCTGAGAAATCCTGGGATGGGGTTCTATGCCAGCAGTGGGGGCTGGGGTAGGTTTGGAGGATCCTGGAGCATCTCTGATTGTGTGGGAAAAAACTGCCAAGAAAACCTATACTTTGGTCTGAATCAGAGGCTGGTAACTCCTCAGGCAGAAGTACCTAGGGTGCCCACATATTAATAGTTGATGTGGAGTAAGACTCTCTGATACACAATAAAATCTCAAAGGTTCACATAAATAGTGTTATGTGGAGGTGGCCAGGGGACCTTGGGTGGGGACACGCTGGAGTGTGCATGATTATAGTCAGGGTATTGCCTTCTCTTCCCCTTTCATATTTTTCCGTTCTTAGTTCCAGGACTACTCATAGTTGACTCCCGGCAACTATCACAATTCTTACTATTGTGTACATACAGCAAACAACTACGGAATGAATAAATAAATATGGTTACCAGGCATAACAGGAAAAGACAAACGCATCTGACAGTTACTGCAAAAACATAAAAGACTGTATACTGCAAAAATAAAAGTAACTGTTAGATATGGACAATATAAACTTTACATACTTTTTCATTAGCTAACAATCACCATGTGATTAAAACAAAATGCGTGTCACAGATTGTCACGTTCCCAGTGTTGCTTTAAAAGAAAAAAAAAGTCCATGTAGGATCATAGATAGGGTACAGAAGGTTTATTCACTGTCCACTTCAGTAAACACTTGGGATGAAAATTAATACTTTATTAAATATGAAGAAAGTAGTCTTTGAATGTGTGTTGGAATTCTGAGCTTCTTAAATCTTTTCAACTGATATTTAGACTGTAAGAACGCTTCTTTTCCCATGATCCTTGTTGAGATAAAGACAATCACAAAATTTTGAAAATATTTATACAAAAGGCTCCACTGCAATTCCCCTAAATAGCTCTAGGAGAACAGACCTCAAAATATAAGTCTATCTTCAGATGTATTATTAAATACTTCACATTATGGTTGTTCACCTATTTTATCTGGAGTAGTGTGTATATGTTTGTCCCAAATTCTTAATTTATCCCCAAACCCACTCTAGTATTTTTGCCTGGAGAATCCCCTGGACAGAGGAGCTGGTGGGCTACAGTCGATGGGGTTGCAAAGAGTCGTTCACGACGGAGCAACTAAGCACAGCACCACCACATTTTATTTTAAAACAAAGGCAAACCCTGTGAGATGTTAAACGGCTTGCCCAAGTTCACAGAGGACACCTGTCTTCCACTCCTGGGGCTTTTCTCTCTACCAAGATGAAACTGGAGTTCCAGACTGGCCCGAGGATGGCACTCGTGGTCCTCAGCTGGGAAACCTGGTGGGTGTGAGAGGAGTCACTGGGATGACCCCATGGTTGTAGGAAATATGGGCAAAACAGGCCTCTGAGGGGTCGCACTGGGTCTCTGTGTGTTAAACCCCTCTGTCTCCTCCAGCCAGTGGACTGGACCATAAGTAGAGGTATGCCAGGGCAACCCCCCCACCCCCAAACTGGATGAACATGGAGTCTCTTTCCAGGGCAATGAAGATTTGTGGGGGGAAACAGACTTTTACATGAAGACAAACTATATCATGGAGCACAAAGGCAAATTTGCTTTTTCCCCCTCAAGATAAAACACAGCACTTCCAGGAAACGTCCAGATCTTGTAGGGTCTCCCACTCCTCAAGGAACCTCAGCAGAAACATACTCCACAATGACTCAGTTGCATGCATTCAGAAAGTGTAGGGGTAGCAGAGGAATTACTAGTTAGAAGTGTCAGAGCGTCATGACTTCCCTGGCGGTCCAATGGGTAGCACTCTGCACTCCCACTGCATGGGGCACAGGTTTGATTGCTGGTTAGGGAACTAAGATGCCACACACCAAGTGGCATGGCCCAAAAAAAGTGTGTGCATGCGTCTACCCTCATCAACCCACTGTGAGGAGGCCAGGCCATGGACTAAGGAAGATATTAAAGAATCTGCTAATCCCTCAGATCCTGCAGCCTTGCTTATTCCAAGATCTCAGCAGCTCACAACAGAGTCTGACATTTATAAAATCGGTGTGTGTGTGTATGTGTGTATAGGCATAAGTGTGCTCATGACATCATAGCCCATAAATGTAAGCCAACCACGTTATCTGGTGCTCAAATGAACAGAGTATACTGAAAGGAAAATGTGTGACTGTCAACGTGTTGGCCACACAGAATCTTCCTAAGAAATTCTCAAGAGTATTCCTGCCTTTATGCCTCTTTCTCCTAGTTAATGATAAACCAGCATAACATTCAACCCTTCTTCCAGGAGGTAAGCTTGAGAAAGAGGCATAGACGGGCGAGATGCCTGAGAAATCCTAGGATGGGGTTCTATGCCAGCAGTAGAGGCTGGGGTAGGTTTGGAGGATCCTGGAGCATCTCTGATTGTGTGGGAAAAAACTGCCAAGAAAACCTATACTTTGGTCTGAATCAGAGGCTGGTAACTCCTCAGGCAGAAGTACCTAGGGTGCCCACATATTAATAGTTGATGTGGAGTAAGACTCTCTGATACACAATAAAATCTCAAAGGTTCACATAAATAGTGTTATGTGGAGGTGGCCAGGGGACCTTGGGTGGGGACACGCTGGAGTGTGCATGATTATAGTCAGGGTATTGCCTTCTCTTCCCCTTTCATATTTTTCCGTTCTTAGTTCCAGGACTACTCATAGTTGACTCCCGGCAACTATCACAATTCTTACTATTGTGTACATACAGCAAACAACTACGGAATGAATAAATAAATATGGTTACCAGGCATAACAGGAAAAGACAAACGCATCTGACAGTTACTGCAAAAACATAAAAGACTGTATACTGCAAAAATAAAAGTAACTGTTAGATATGGACAATATAAACTTTACATACTTTTTCATTAGCTAACAATCACCATGTGATTAAAACAAAATGCGTGTCACAGATTGTCACGTTCCCAGTGTTGCTTTAAAAGAAAAAAAAAGTCCATGTAGGATCATAGATAGGGTACAGAAGGTTTATTCACTGTCCACTTCAGTAAACACTTGGGATGAAAATTAATACTTTATTAAATATGAAGAAAGTAGTCTTTGAATGTGTGTTGGAATTCTGAGCTTCTTAAATCTTTTCAACTGATATTTAGACTGTAAGAACGCTTCTTTTCCCATGATCCTTGTTGAGATAAAGACAATCACAAAATTTTGAAAATATTTATACAAAAGGCTCCACTGCAATTCCCCTAAATAGCTCTAGGAGAACAGACCTCAAAATATAAGTCTATCTTCAGATGTATTATTAAATACTTCACATTTTTAACTTCTGCAGAATGATAAACAGAGAGGCCTGTTCCATGACCCAAAAATCCAGGATTTCTTTGAATGACACGTTAATGAAAAATGCAAACCAGTGGGAGTCTTGACTCATTGTACAGTCTGTTACATTCCAACCAAAGGCCTGTCTTGTGTCAAGAGGGAAGAAATAGCTCCTGAAACCAAAAGTTATTGTTAACCTTTGCCTTGAGAATATTTCCGTTTTTGTGTAACACGGAAACACAGAAAATGATTCTCAAAAATACTAACACGTTTATTAACATGGCACTGACGTGGTATATAGCGTCTGATTACATGTGATCACAACGACTATCTTCAAAGAGCCCCAACTCAAAGATCAGCAAAGAGACAGCCAGGTTCCACGGCAAGGGACCACACTTTTCTTCTAGCTAGCACTAACTAGGCCAGAGGGAAGGTAGCTTGACCAAGGGCTTCCCAGGAACTGATGATGTGGCTGGAGAGAAGACAGATGAGCTGGACTAGTCAGAACTGACCCCCTAAGAACTTGCAAAAGGGAAAAGGTGACAGAGGAGAAGCCACGATGGACCGGGTACAGGTATCTTAATGAAGAAACACAAGACTCCAGCTAAACCGCAGGTAACAGAGATACAAAGATACAAAAAGCAGGAGCAAGTCCAGACCAGGAGGAGAAGGAAAACACAGACGCAATAAAGGAGACATCACAGAGAGATGGAGAGGTGGTCTGAACTAACGCTGCCCCCCATCACTACTTCTGAGTAAGTTTAAATGAGCCTCTGCTCTTTCGAGAGCCCAATGGAAATGAAGCTCTCTGTTCTTTCTCTCGGAACAACCCCACCAAGCGAGGAGTATTAACCTCTGCAGGCCACGGAGTTGTTAAATTGCAAGATCAGAGAATCAAGTTCAGCAGTGATTTGCTCCAGATCCGTGAGTGTATTCCCCAAGCTCTAGGCATCCTGGAAGAATAATTACCCATTCTGACACATAGAGGCACATAGAGACACTAGGTAAAAATCATCAATCTTTTTTTTTTTTAAACAGCCTAGGAAAACAGGCATTCGTCATTATCTCACAGGTGAGGAAGCTGAGGTTCAGAGAGGCCAAGCACCTTGTTTGCAGTCACACAGGCCAGAAAGAGCAGTCCCGTGATCCCACTCGTGTTGCAGACACTGACAACTGGGAGATTCTGGGCCTTGTTAAAACTGGTGAGAAGAGGAAAACCAGCCACGGCTGCAAAAGGCAGAGGGCTCTCAGTCACGACGTGACAGGTGTAGAGGTGAACAGACGGACAGACACGCTCAAGGGCTCCCCCAGCTGTGGGGCGAGGAGACGATCAGACAGGAGGGTGACCGGGCTGGGCTGCACCTCAAGGCAAATCGAACCAGGGATGCTGGCCAAGCTGCGTGACTAAACGACAGAAGCTCCTACTAAACGGTGAGAGCAAACAGCTGATGCTTCATCTCATAGGCTGGCTCCTTCTACCTTTCACCTGGCAGGAGACGCTGCAGGGTCTACCAAACTCGTGATCGCCTGCGCCCCGCCAGGGAGACACAGTTCTCAAGCCAGCCAGGCCCTCTCAGCTCCTCAGTGGGCAAAGCAATGCTGCCTGGGGCTGGAAGACCGGCAAGATGTGGTGAAACAGGCAGAAAACCCCCTTTGATCTCCCTGCCTACGCAGTGGCTCCCTATTCTTTTTTTGGCCAGGGCATGTGGGATTTTAGTTCCCCGACCAGGGATCAAACCTGTGCCCCCTGTGTGGCAGCATGAAGTCCAAACCCCTGGACCTCCAGGGAAGTCCCCAGTGTCTCTCTTTGCAGAGCTGGCAAACAATGGTTATCTAAACCACTTTAAAAAAGAACTATAATAACTGTATTCCTGAATTGCTATTAGCTATTCATACACACTAGTATTTCCTTTCATGCAGGAACTGATTAAGCGCTTAGTATGTGCTAAGCCATGTGCTTGGGCCTCCCTGTGAGTACAACAGGAAAATCCCTGTTGTTTGTCTGAAGCTTATGTAGTACTGTGCACCAACTAGACTTCGACAGAAATGCACATGAAGAGAAATATTCTATTGAAATTAAAAAAAAAAAAAAAAAATTTTTTTTTTTTTTTTAAATTGAGAAAGGGTAGAAACACGCTGGGCAGTGACAATGCCGGAGCGGCAGGAGTGAGCCATAAGCAGTGTGAGGTGGTCCCCGTGCTCAAAGGGCCCCAGGAGCCCTGGAGGGAGGTCAGGAGGGAGGTCCCAGACAGGGCGGTATCTCCTGGCTTTGAAGCGCCAGTGTTCTCCAGGCATCAGGGGAAAGATGTTTTAACAAGGAGGGTGAGCAGAGGCAAGGAGAAGTGACATGGACCAGAATCCCTGGTGTGCAAGGGGAGTATTAAAAGACGAGGGGCTCTTTCAAAGAATATGACGGCTTCTCTGGTGGCTCAGATAGTAAAGAATCCACTTGCAATGCAGGAGACCTGGGTTTAATCCCATGGTCGGGAAGATTTCCTGGAGAAGGGAATGGCAACCCACTCCGGTATTCTTGCCTGGAGAAGTCCATGGACAGAGGAGCCTGGCGGGCTACAGTCCATGGGGTCCCAAAGAGTCAGACAGGACTGAATGACTAACACAGTTCAAGGGAAACTGTGACGGGCCAAAGAGCTGACCCTTTCTCAAGGCCACATAAAGCCACAGGTGGCTTTCAGTACGATCTGTGACGGGGCCGAGTCTTGTTTCCTTCAGGGCACCCCAGAGCACCCAGCACCGGGTGACTGACAAGAGATGTTCCTAATCATTTCTGGAAGTGAACGATCAAGTAAGGCATCCAAATTTGGGAGGGAGATCCCCTGACTCTCCCCAACGCAAAATAGGAAAGCAAAGGAGGCCTTTTGACAGCCTATAGTAAAAATGAGAAAAAAAAAAAAAAAAGATGTTATGAACAATAGACAGATGTGAAAAAATGCTAAACAGATCCTCCAAAAATTAAAAAAAAAAATTTAACAAGGGAATGATTAAACATATACCGGTAAGAGAATTAGTGAACTAGAAGATACGTCTGATGAAATTATCCTAAGAAGGTAGCACACGAAAATGTATTAATAGGATATTAAGAGAAATGGAAGATAGAATGGGAAGGCCGAATGCTAATCTAATAAAGTTCCAGAAGGAGAGAAGAGTGGGCAAGAGTGGAGAGATCAACGTGATATTCTGAAAAGCTCAAAGAAATACGGCTGTCAGCTTTCTGAAACATCATTTCTTATCAACCATTGCTTAAGCACATCCTGCAGGTACCAAGAACAAAGGGGGCCACTACTAGGACACAAAACAAGTACAGCCAGCTGCCTGCACATATTCTGTTTGACTAAGTCCTTGTTAAGCCAGTGGAGAGCACAGAACCTATTGCTAAACCAACGCCTATGTTAACCCTAGTATCAGCTCCTAGGGCTCACTGGAATTCAATGAGAAAGAGAGTTAATAAGAGCAACAGTGTTGAAGTAATTCATGGACCTTGAACAACTGGGAAATAAAAGGTGGGTTACATGATACTAACAGCTAAGACTTAAACTGAGTACTTAGTCTATACAAGACACTGTGCTGAGCACTTTCGATGGAGGACCTGATTAAACTCCCATGATAACCTACTGGGATGGGGATGATTAGATGATGACAACGGTTTACAGGTGAGCAAGGCTGAGTGCCCTGCCCAGTCACACTGCAGCTAAAGGGGAGCTGGAAGTCAAACCCAGACCGTCTAATTCCAGAGCTGGGTGATGAAACGTTCTCACGTCTAGGCAGAACCCCCCCTCCTTTGATAAAAATCTAATCTGCAATTATTAAATGAATAACATGTTGAAGGCACTCCCCTACCCCATCCTTACAAAAACAGTGAGGTCAGGCTGGAACTGCCTATGCCCTTTGGATAGCACATATTTCCTTCATAAGAGCAGTGATATTAGCAATGACCAGTACATTTTTTCCTTGAGAAAGCCTCCTCCTAAAGGGTCAGCTAGAGGGGAGGGTGGGAGAGGCCTTCTCTCTAGGGAGAAACTTGGGAAGAAGCTGATGGAGTCTTGTTTCCAAAAACCATAATGCAAAAAAAAAAAAAAAAAAAACCATAATGCATCTTTGTGGCTACATGACAGTTTGACAAAGCAACATGGCAGTGCAAGATCCCAAAGACAGTGCCCATTCCTTCTGCCCAAGGACCTCACTTCTGGGAAAGCTCCCCAAGGAGCTCATTCAATGGGGAAAAGAGGCTAACGACTCGAGCGGATCACTGCACGCATGATCTCTGCCCAAAGGCGGGCACAGGGATTTTAGTAAATTAAGGAACATCTCTATGATGGCATCAGAGAAGGCAATGGCACCCTACTAAAGTACTCTTGCCTGGAAAATCCCATGGATGGAGGAGCCTGGTGGGCTGCAGTCCATGGGGTCGCTAAGAGTCGAACACGACTGAGTGACTTCATTTTCACTTTTCACTTTCATACATTGGAGAAGGAAATGGCAACCCACTCCAGTGCTCTTGCCTGGAGAATCCCAGGGATGGGGGAGCCTGGTGGGCTGCCGTCTATGGGGTCGCACAGAGTCGGACACAACTGAAGTGACTTAGCAGCAGCAGCAGCAGCATACGATGCCATAGATGAAAGACAGAGGATGAGATGGTTGGATGGCATCGCTGACTCAATGGCCAAGAGTTTGAGCAAACTCTGTGAGATGGTGAAGGACAGGGAAGCCTGGTGGTTGGGTAGTCCATGGGGTTGCAAAGAATCGGACACGACTGAGTGACTGAACAATGATAACAAATATGATGGTACTATTATGGGGCCTTTAAACTAACAGAGACGGCAACACTTCAGAACAGTGTGTGTGCCATCACAGTTTCATAAGTAAAACAGCAAGATTCAAAGGTAGCAGCAGCAGCATACGATGCCATAGATGAAAGACAGAGGATGAGATGGTTGGATGGCATCGCTGACTCAATGGCCAAGAGTTTGAGCAAACTCTGTGAGATGGTGAAGGACAGGGAAGCCTGGTGGTTGGGTAGTCCATGGGGTTGCAAAGAATCGGACACGACTGAGTGACTGAACAATGATAACAAATATGATGGTACTATTATGGGGCCTTTAAACTAACAGAGACGGCAACACTTCAGAACAGTGTGTGTGCCATCACAGTTTCATAAGTAAAACAGCAAGATTCAAAGGTGCAAGTGTTTAAAGCAACGTGGCAGTGGGTGTGTAGTCACTAAGTCGTGTCCGGCTCTTGTGATCCCGGGGACTGTAGCCACCAGGCTCCTCTGTCCATGGGATTCTCCAGGCAAGAATACTGGAGTGGGTTGCCATTCCCTTCTCTATGAGATCTTCTCAACCCAGGGATTGAACCCAGATCTCCTGCATTGCAGGCAGATACTTTTACCGCCGAGCCACCTGGGAAGCCCTTCAAACAATGTATGAAGCAACAAAGGCTGAATAGCAATATTTTTAGCAAACTCTGGGAGATGGTGAAGGACAGGGAAGCCTGGTGGTTGGGTAGTCCATGGGGTCGCAAAGAATCAGACATGACTGAGTGACTGAACAATGACAACAAATATGATGGTACTATTATGGGGCCCTTAAACTAACAGAGACGGCAACACTTCAGAACAGTGTGTGTGCCATCACAGTTTCATAAGTAAACAGCAAGATTCAAAGGTGCAAGTGTTTAAAGCAACGTGGCAGTTGGTGTGTAGTCACTAAGTCGTGTCCGGCTCTTGTGATCCCGGGGACTGTAGCCCGCCAGGCTCCTCTGTCCACGGGATTCTCCAGGCAAGAATACTGGAGTGGGTTGCCATTCCCTTCTCTATGAGATCTTCCCAACCCAGGGATTGAACCCAGATCTCCTGCATCGCAGGCAGATACTTTTACCGCCGAGCCACCTGGGAAGCCCTTCAAACAATGTATGAAGCAACAAAGGCTGAATAGCAATAACCAAAAACTGCTAGGTTAGGGTGGGGGAATGGTGGGTGAGCATTACTCTCCAAATACGTTTTAAATGTGCCATTGTTCCAACGTATACTATTTTGGGGAGGCATTCATGGGTCTTGATAATGTTCCAATTCAATAATCCTTTGCACTCTCCACAAAATTATACTACTGTTCGTTAAACTTAAAGATTTTCCACTGAGGCACCCCTACTCCCCACGGTTTTGCCAACGTTGGCTTCCATTACACAGGACAAGAGCAATATCGGATTAGCGCTTATGATTCAAGAAACCTGAGGGAGGGGGACGGCAGGGAGAAGGAACAGTCAGAGGCACTCAAATCGCTAACAAAAAAAGCACTGTGGCTCATACATAACACCATTATTGGCCTCCGTGAGGCATTATCGGTCCAATAATACATTTCTGTTTCAGACTTTTTAAAAAAGTGTACTTGAAACCAGAACAGGCCTTGAATTTCAAACACACAGAACTAAAGGAATGCCGCAGAGGGAGAATTAAGGTCAGCTGAACTTTTGTCTGGGATGCATTTTTCAGACTCGGGAAAGAGGCAGAGTTGGGTTTAGCTGTGGATGATTTGAAAGTAAGATCTGAGGTTTTCAGAATTACCCACACAGCAGGAGTTAGAAAGCTCGGTGCAGATTTCTGCGATATGGCTCCCCCATAAACCAGCCATTGTGTGACCCGAGTGTACCTCGAGCTGCAAGGAAGTGGACAGCAAACTGTTAACAGGATGTCCTGGGAATACAGGTAGTGACAAGTTGCACAGGCTGTTTACACGTGCTCAGAGGGTCAACAGCAGGAAAGAAAGACTGTCAGACACGCCACACTGCAGCTTAGGTAATACGTGCCATCCCCTAGTACGGCAAGATGTCAGCTTCGTGTAGAATGTGTAAGTTTTTGACAACTGCGCATGACTGGCTCTCTCCTCCTCGTACACCAGAGAAACCTCCTTCCTGGCTGAAGCCAGGTCTCCACCCAGAGGGTGTGTGGCAGCCTCAGGGTCACCGTCAGCTAAGTCAACTGTCTTGATACTAGAGGTAGGGGCTGCTGGCTCTAAGACCTCGGCATCCCTGTGGGGGAAGGGCTAGTTTTAATTGCTGCCGTCATCTGGTCTCCAGATTAGTTAAGTAGGCCAAGTGTGAGTTTCAAGTACCTAAGAATCACCATATTTGGCAGGCATTACTGCAAAGTAAAAGAAGCTATCAGAAATCTAGAACAAAAGGCCTAAATTAAGTCACTCCGCTATTGGACCTACGTTTCCCCTCCAATAACAAACTTTTTTTTTTTTTTTTAATCTAAGTATCAAACTAAATTCATTTCATAACACAGAATGCATTGTGTTCTGCAGTTTGACTAGCATATTTCTATAAAGTTCCTCGCATTCTCGATGGGCCTGATTCACACATTCACTCAGTCCCATCTTTACTTTCTAACACAGAATCGGCTCTGTATGTAAAAAGGAAGGAAATAAATTCTCTTGTTAAAAAAAATGTTAACTGGGTAATTCGTTGTACAAAGTTCTTATACACTGAGAGCTTTTCATTGTGATGAATGTTTGCTTAATGTGGGTAAAAATATCAACTCAAACACAGATGATGACATAAAAATTAAACAGACTGGCCAGATCTTCACCCTCATATTGTTTTGGGAGAAGACAATTTGGTTCTAACCTCCTAACAATCTGAATTTTTGGGGGAAAAAAACACAAAACAACCACTTTTCAAAACACAGAGGTACCTTAGGAAGGTAATTTTTCTCCTACTTGCTAGGGAAGAAAATAACGCTTAAAGAGGGGCTACAGACTTCTCCAGTGTCTCTACCTTTAAAATCCATTTTCCTGGTCTGCTCAAATTAGCTTCTCCTATAACCTTTGCCTAGGAGTCATTTGTCTCATGGTTTCAGATGAGTCACCAACACAGAAAGCAAGTGCTCAACAATGTGCTGGGTCAAACAAATCGCTGTCTCCTCCACAGACCCATCCCCTGGGCAGCAGTTTGGGAATCACGCTGGCCGCCGGGAGGACCTGCTCTTCCTAGTCCCAGCGGCACCCTCGCCGGTCAGCAGAGACAGCTGTGAGCAGCGCACCCCTGCCCTGTGTGGGTAACAAAGCTCCCTCATTCCCCAGCTTCTCATTTGTCCGGTCAGGGTGGGGCTGCTCTGAAGACTTATTCAGGAGTATCACTGCCAGCATACCCAGTGCTAAGGCAGGCAGCTCATCCGGGATGCAACTTCAGACTCACTCTGCTCCTTTAAAAAAAAATACAAGTTATCACAACGTGCTTTGAAGACACTGTTCTCTTGTATGGCACAGAACTCCAAGGTATTTGTCCTTTGCCAGGAAATTTTACCCCACAGCGTTTTGGTCAAAAGAATACTTAACCACCTCAAGGAGAAGTAAAGGGAACCCAAACCAGTAACATTCCTTCCATTATTGCTATGTGCAGAGCTCAGATGTTATCCACCTAACTTCACATTTTAGCTTCCAACCCACCTACCAACCCACATCTGCGTATTTCTTGCTCGTCTCTTTTTGAATCCTTCATAAATATGATAAGAGCCACAAGTTTTAAAAATGGAACTAAACAAGCTATACACTATTAGGTTGATCACTCGCTGAGCTAAACTTGCTCGTTATTAAGATTTTATGTTCTTAGGGAATGAGCCCCCAAGGTCACATTTTCACGTGATTATATCTACTCCTGAATTACTAAATTAAGGTTATCATTCTCCTGCCTCCTGTTTACAAATCTGTGCTACTTTTGAGTTCCGGGCTTTTCCCACGTTCTTATTTATAAATGCATTAAACCTCTGTGGGAATAAACACTGAACGACTTTAGACAGGAAGAGGGGGAAAAAGTTAACAATTACTAAGGTACTAATACATCAGAGGAGTAAGGGGCTTCCCAGGTGCCACTAGTGATAAAGAACCCGTCTGCCAATGCAGGAGACTCAGGAGATGTGGGTTCAATTCCCGGGTCAGGACCAGTAGCCTTGCCTGGAGAATCTCATGGACAGAGGAGCCTGGCGGGTCTATGGAGTCACAAAGAGTCAGACATGACTGAAGCGACTTAGCAGCAGCAGATGAGTTGATCCTTAATTATCCAATTATTTGAGGTCTAACTTATTGTTTCTGTTGTCATCCATGGCTTGTTTTGATTGGCCTGCAGTAGGTACATGCTTGAATGTTTTGGAATGGCCTTATTCTCATTGGGTTTATTTTGCAACTACTAGATTTATTTCAGAAAAAGACAACAATAAAAACAAAGACTTCTCCTCCCAAGGCACAGATTCAGACCTTTGGTCACACAATGGTCCATGTTAGAAAGCCTTAGAGTTGATTCCAGACAGGGATCCATATTCAGCCAAGATCTCTTAAACTCACCATCCTCTTCTTACCCTCAATCCTATGACAAGTGCTCTACATGAACATTCAGTCCTTAAATAGTCCCTATTATACAGTGGAAGTGAGAAATAGATTTAAGGGCCTAGATCTGATAGAGTGCCTGATGAACTATGGACGGAGGTTCGTGACATTGTACAGGAGACAGGGATCAAGACCATCCCCATGGAAAAGAAATGCAAAAAAGCAAAATGGCTGTCTGGGGAGGCCTTACAAATAGCTGTGAAAAGAAGAGAGGCGAAAAGCAAAGGAGAAAAGGAAAGATATAAGCACCTGAATGCAGAGTTCCAAAGAATAGCAAGAAGAGATAAGAAAGCCTTCTTCAGTGATCAATGCAAAGAAATAGAGGAAAACAACAGAATGGGAAAGACTAGAGATCTCTTCAAGAAAATTAGAGATACCAAGGGAACATTTCATGCAAGGATGGGCTCGATAAAGGACAGAAATGGTATGGACCTAACAGAAGCAGAAGATATTAAGAAGTGGTGGCAAGAATACACAGAAGAACTGTACAAAAAAGATCTTCACGACCCAGATAATAACAATGGTGTGATCACTCACCTAGAGCCGGACATCCTGGAATGTGAAGTTAAGTGGGCCTTAGAAAGCATCACTTTCAGCATAGCATTCAATAAATTACATGAGACATTCAGTGCTTTATTATAAAATAGATTGTTAGATGATCTTACCCAACTGTAGGCTAATGTCACTGACTCGATGGACGTGAGTCTGAGTGAAGTCCGGGAGTTGGTGATAGACAGGGAGGCCTGGTGTGCTGTGATTCATGGGGTTGCAAAGAGTCGGACACGACTGAGCGACTGAACTGAACCGACTGAACTAAGGTAGCCTAGGCTAAGCTCTTATATACAGTAGGCTATGTGTATTATATGCATTTTTTACTTACCATATTTTCAACTTATTACAAGTTTTGGGAGATATAAGCCCCATTGTAAGTTGAGGAAGATCTACGATTATAAAGCAATAACAGTAATACTAAACACTAAAAAATGACATATAAATCAGGAAGTGTTTGAAGTATGTTAATACATCATATTTTAAGTTGTGTTGTTGGGAAAGAGGGTAAAAGAAACATTAAATTTTAATAAATGAAAGGGGAGGTACCACTAAAATCACTCACAAAAAAATCACATATTGTATGATTCCATCTATATGAAATATCTAGAATAGACAAGTCTTTAGAGATAGAAAGCAAATTAGTATTTGGTTAAGGTGGTAAGGGGAATGAATTGTGGGGAAATGGAAAGTGACCTAATGAGAATAGGGTTTCTTTGTGGATGACAAAAATGTTCTAAAATTGCAAGAATGGTTATGCAACTCTGTGCCGTGAAAACTACTGAATTATATATTTTAAACAGGTGAATCGTATGTTATGTTAATTATCTAAATAAAAATATATAACTATAAAATAAAAAAAAAAGAATTGTAAAAGGACATGTAACTTCCAAAGCAATACAGAAGAAGAAGAGATTGCTGAAAAGGAATTCAAACAATCAAAATCTGGAAAAGAAAAGAGGAAGAAAGAATGGGCAGGACTAATAGAAATATGGCAGGTTTAAATTCAAAAAGATATGTGATTAAATTAAGCGAATGTGATGCTCTGATTAGAAAACAAGAATCATCACTTCCTAACCTGTTGGTGGGAATGTAAATTAGTACAGCCACTCTGGAGAACAGTGTGGAGGTTCCTTAAAAAAAAGTAAAAACAAGAGCTGCCATATGATCTAGCAACCCCACTCCTGGGCATATATCTGGAGAAAACCATGATTTGAAAATCGCGATACAGCCCAATGTTCAGAGCAACACTGTTCACAGTAGTCAGGACATGAATGCAATCTAAATGTCCATCAACAGGGGAATGGGTAAAGAAGTGGTACTATAGGCAATGAAATACTGCTCAGTCATAAAAAGGAAACAGAACCTTCAGCAGCAATACGGGTGGACCTAGAGGTGATCACACTAAGTGGAAAAAGTCCACAGAGGAAGACAAACATCACATGATATCACTCATATGTGCAGTCTGATTTTAAAAAGATACAGGACTTCCCTGGTGGTCCAGTGATTAAGAATCTGCCTGCCAACGCAGGAGACATGGGCTCAATTCCTGGCCCAGGAAGATTCCAGATGCTGCTGCCACACTACTGAGCCTATGTGCCGTAACCACGGATTCCACGCTCTCAAGAGCCTGTGCTCCACAAGGGGAGCCAGTGCATTGGAAGCCCATATAGTACAAATGGAGAGTAGCCCCACTCTCCACGCTCGAGAAAGCCCGCACGCAGCAGCAGAGACCCAGTGCAGCGGAAGATAAACAGACATCTTTAAGAGAGACGAATGAACTTATTTACAAAACATAAACAGACTCAGCTGCAGCTCTTTCCTCCTTTTCTACCTCCATCACCCATTCATCCCCCTCTGTGCCAGATAGCTACTGATCAGGTTTCTGACACCTGAGGCTAATTTGTATTTCATATAAATGGAGTCGTACAGCATATGCTCTTTTTCTGACCCCTTTCACTCAAAAATTATTTTGATATTCATCTATATTTTATGTTATTAATGGTTCATTGCTTTTTACTGCTAAATAATATTTGATTGCATCAAGTATGCTGCAATTTATTTATCCATACACTTCCTGATAGGCATTTGGCTTGTTCCCATTTTTGTTCTGTAACAAATAAACCTGTTGTGAACATTTATGTACAAACTTTTCTATGAACGTGTGTTTTCATTTATGTTAGGAAGTACATAGATGTGCTGTGTGTCTACATCATATGGCACAAATGAAAAAAGAAAAAGAAAACAAGAACTATCAGGTGGATTTAAAAAAATTCTATTTGTTGATTTAAGTGATACCCCTAAACAAATCATGGGATAAAAATAAATTATAATGGAAATTTACATATATGTAGTTCAGTTCAGTTCAGTCGCTCAGTCGTGTCCGACTCTTTGTGACCCCATGAATCGCAGCACGCCAGGCCTCCCTGTCCATCACCATCTCTTGGAGTTCACTCAGACTCACATCCATCGAGTCAGTGATGCCATCCAGCCATCTCATCCTCGGTTGTCCCCTTCTCCTCCTGCCCCCAATCCCTCCCAGCATCAGAGTCTTTTCCAGTGAGTCAACTCTTCACATGAGGTGGCCAAAGTACTGGAGTTTCAGCTTTAGCATCACTCCTTTCAAAGAAATCCCAGGGTTGATCTCCTTCAGAATGGACTGGTTGGATCTCCTTGCAGTCCAAGAGACTCTCAAGAGTCTGAATGATATTAAAATATAACAGGGACTTCTCTGCAGTCCAGTTGTTAAGACTCGGTGCTCCTAATCCAGGGGGCATGGGTGCCATCCTTCTTGGAACTAAGGTCCTACATGCCACACAGTGTGGCCAAAAATTATATATATACACACACACACACACGTGTGTGCACACACATACATGCACACACATATATAGCACACCCAAACTCATGGGATGCTACTAGAGTTATACCTGGAGGAAAATGCATTAAATGCTTTAACAAAACTTTAAATGCTTATGTTAGAAAAGGAACGAGTCTGAAAGTTCAGGAACTAATAACGATCTATCTTAAGAAATCTGAAAAGAACAGCAAAACAAACCCGTCCCCCCAAAAGAATGGAGCTAATAAACAGCAGAAGTTTATGAAATAAAAACCAAGCATATACTGGAAGAGATCAGCAATGTATTTTACCTGAAACTTGAATCAATTTATGTGACCTGAACTCAAGCATCACTACAACTTCCTGCTTTTAGATTGATCTCTGGGAAGAGTATTGATACTTTCAGCCAAAATTCCTGAATCTGAAAAATATCTGCGGATTTAGAGCTGATGGCAGAGGAGAATTCTTTCCCAGTTTTGGGTAGCTCTCCTAACCCACTGTCTTCTTTGTTTCAGGACAACCGTGTGCAGCAAGGGGAGGGGTGAGCAGCAAGCCGTGCGAGCTGTCGATGTGAGGGTTGAAAGCAGCCCAGTTCCTGGGGGTACATACAACGCGCTGTGTATTAAGGACGAAGGTCAGTGCCGGAGCCTCTGCGAAGGTCTTGGAGGGTGTGCTTGTGGAGGTTGACCTCTAGGTGGTGTTCTATTAGAAGCCAGCTTTACGATGAGGATTCACTGAACATTGTGAATCAGGAAATCTTCTGAAGAAAGCCAGCAGGGCAGTGGGGAAGTGGACAGGGAAAGGAAGGGGGCCAGATGGGGGCGGGCACTAATCAATGTCCACAGGGGCTGGGAGGTGGCTGTAGGTGGGGAGTAACTCCGGTGTGGTCCTTCAGGGGCTCTCTGGAGACACTGACCACAGATCATCATGGGATTCCTGATCAGGAGTGAGAGAGCAGGGCTATCTATACCACTGCTTCTGTCAGTCATTGGGTAAGGGCTACTTCAGGGAGCTGTAAATTCCCAGACTCTTCTGGATTTCAGTGTGCTCAGACAAAGCGTTCCAATAGGCAAGCCAACCTCCAACAGAGATGCACAGATGCCTACCTAGAGCCCCCGTCCATGGACCCCTGACAGCATCTGCTACAGTTGCTGATACTGCTTGCCCTTCAATCTGCCTTCATGGTGGAAATTTTTCTACAAAGAAAAAAAAAACCCAAACTTTTTCCCTGAAAAGAAATTTATGGGATTTAGGAAACTGCTCCTAGAAAGAAAATTGGACTTTCTTATGGGAAATCAGCTGAATGATGAGGGGAAAACCATAAAGGAGTCTCCAGGGCTGCGTATCATGAGCCCTGGGAAAAGTACACCTTCACTGTCAGAAATTCAAGCCACTGAAAGGGAATGTCTGTGCACAGCGGGAGAAAGCAGGCTACTTACTCATCAGTCATAGACATCACCACAGCTACTTCCTGGCTGCACGGTGTTCTCATCTGGGAAGTTTTAAGAAATACTGAGGCCTGAGGGCCAGCCCTAGAGATTCAGATACAAATGCTGTGGACGTTGGGGCTTTTTTAAGCTTCCCCAGGGCTTCCCAGCTGGCTCTAGAAGCAAAGAACCTGCCTGGCAGTGCAGGAGATGTTAAGAGATGCAGGTTCAGTCCCTGGATTGGGAAGATCCCCTGGAGGAGGACATGGCAACTCACTCCAGTATTCTTGCCCAGAGAATCCCATGGACAGAGGAGCTTGGCAGGTCACATAGAGTCAGGTACAACTGAAGTGACTTAGCGTGCACGCATGCACTCAGTGGTTATAAGACATAACCCAAGTTGGAGAAATACTTCACTAATGCAGTTTCCCATGCTCTTTGATGGTGAGCAATACCAGATGAACATAGTAGAAATACAAACCCTCAGGCTGCATCCCAGAGGCACCAAATCCCAGTCTTCAGGGAAGGGGGTCAGAGGAGTTGACAAAGCAAAGAGCCACAGAGGGGATTTCCCTAGTGGTCCAGTGGCTGAGACTCAGCACTCTCAATGCGGGGGGCTCCGGTTGGATCCCTGATCAGGGAACTAGACTGCGCATGCTACAACTTGGAGTTCACAAGCCAAAACTAAAGATCTTGTGTGCCACAACTAAGGCCTGGAGCAGACAAATAAATAAATACATACATGTATTTTTCAAAAAAGAGCCACAGTGAACCCTACAGCCCCGGCTGGTGCCTGTTAGACGTGTCTTGGTGGTAGATTTCTCTGCTGCTACGGCATCTCCCTCCTGAAAAGATTCTACATCTGTTGATTGCAGTCAAATGACTGAACGATGTGCCCTGGAAAGGCCTGGGGAGAACAATACCCGTGGTTTGTTTTTAAACCGTGTAAGTAAATGAAAATGATCCTTTGAATCTCAAACCGAGGCAGAGGTTCAGATCTCTGAGGGAGACAGGACAGAGCTAAAAGAAAGCCAGCGTGACCTTCTTTCTTTCGTGATCTCAATGGACATGCAGGGCTTCTGAGTCTGAGCTGTTTCCCCTGATGAACAAGGGGTATCTGCTATCCTTTGCTGTGGAACATACCATCCATGGGAGAAATGGCAACCCACTCCAGTATTCTTGCTTGGAGAATCCCAGGGACAAAGGAGCCTGGTGGGCTGCGGTCTATGGGGTCACACAGAGTCAGACACGACTGAAGCAACTTAGCAGCAGCAGCAGCATGCCATCCATAAATGTAGTGGCTTAAAGCAACAACCCTTTGTTTAGTTCACTGTTTGGGGGATGGGGTGACAGCAATCTGTGTTTCTCTGCTGGGCTCAGCCAGGCTTATTCACGAGTCCACCATCAGCTGCTGGGTGGGGGCCTTGCTTCTGGACGCTGGCTGGCTGTTGACTGGGGTGATGGGGGCCACTGATCATCCAATCATGTGTTCCGCACCATCCAAAAGGAAATCGTGAGCCTTCCACCTCACAGGCCTTCAAACAGGTTGTGTGTCTGTGAGGGTGTGCCTCGCTGTCCACAGCTGTAGTACAGGGAGAAGCCAGAGGCTGGAGATACCTGTTCACATCCTATAGGGCACCAAGTTAGTGAGTGTGACTCTAAAAACCCATGAGTGTGACTCTAAAATCGGGTTCTTATCAAACCGATGAGATGTGTCTCCTGATATCTTGCACTCTGAGGAGCACAACTTGATTTCAGTAGCCAAAAATGCATACCTCGAATCTGATCATGAAGAGACAGTAATCAGACTCAAACTGAGAACCATCATACAGAACGACTGGCCTACACGCTTTCCAAAATGTCAAAGGCGAGAAAGATAAAGAAGGGCTAGGCAACTGTTTTGAATTAAAATAGATTAAAAAGACTTGACGGGCTTCCCTGGTGGCTCAGAGGTTAAAGCATCTGCCTCTAATGTGGGAGACCTGGGTTTGATCCCTGGGTCGGGAAGATCCCCTGGAGAAGGAAATGGCAACCCACTCCAGTATTCTTGCCTGGAGAATCCCATGGACGGAGGAGCTTGGTGGGCTACAGTCCATGGGGTCCCAAAGAGTCGGACATGACTGAGCGACTTAACTTTCACATTTCTTTCAAAAAGACTTGACGACAAAATGCAGTCTGTGATCCTGGATCAGCGGAAACAGCTATAATTGATGAAGTCTGAATATGGATTATGAATTAGATAGTAGTGTTGTGTCAGGGCTTAAGTTCTCTAACTTTGGTAACTATACTGCAGTAATGCAAGAGAATATCTTTGTTCTTGGAAATGTGTACTAAGGTTTTTGGGGACAAAGGGACATCACATCTACAAATCATTCTCAAGTGGTGGAGAAAGGGATTACAGATACATATATATACATATTTGTACATGTATATATACACAACCATGCAGCCATGAAATTAAAAGATGCTCACTCCTTGGAAGGAAAGCTATGAGAAATCTAGACAGCGTCTTAAAAAGCAGAGCATCACTTTGCTGATCAAGGTCCATATAGTCAAAGCTATGGTTTTTCCAGTCGTCATGTATGGATATGAGAGTTGGGTCATGAAGAAGGCTCAACACCGAAGAATGGACACTTTTGAATTGAGGTGCTGGAGGACTCTTGAGAGTCCCTTGGACAGCAAGAAGATCAAACCAGTCAACCCTAAAGGAAATCAACCCTGAATATTCATTGGAAGAACTGATGCTATAGCTGAAGCTCCAATCCTTTGGCTACCTGATGCAAAGAGGCAGCCCAATGGAAAAGACCCTGACACTGGAAAGATTGAAGGCAGAAGGAGAGAGGGGCAGCAGGGGATGAGACAGATAGCATCACCAACTCAATGTACATGAATTTGAGCAAATTCCAGGAGATAGTGGAGGATAGAGGAGCCTGACATGTTGCAATCCATGGGGGTCACAAAGAGTTGGACATGACTTAGCAATTGAACAACAAAGCCTACACATATATGTATGTGTGCTATGGTTTTTCCAGTAATTATGTATGGATGTGAGAGTTGGACTGTGAAAAAGGCTGAGTGCTGAAGAATTGATGCATTTGAACTGTGGTGTTGGAGAAGACTCTTGAGAATCCCTTGGACTGCAAAGAGATCCAACCAGTCCATCCTGAAGGAGATCAACCCTGGGATTTCTTTGTAAGGAATGATGTTAAAGCTGAAATTCCAGTACTTTGGCCACCTCATGCAAAGAGTTGACTCATTGGAAAAGATTTTGATGCTGGGAGGGATTGGGGGCAGGAGAAGGGGATGACAGAGGATGAGATGGCTGGATGGCATCACTGACTCGATGGACGTGAATCTGAGTCAACTCCTGGAGTTGGTGATGGACAGGGAGGCCTGGCGTGCTGCGATTCATGGACATGACTGAGCGACTGAACTGAACTGAGCTGTATTATGTATGATATATATTTTCTCTATAAACAGATATCTATATACATATCTATATCTATCTAGAGAATGATAAAGCAAATGGCACAAAATGAAAACACATTAGTAAATGTGGATAAAGCATTTATGGGAGTTCCTTATTCTTAGAATTTTTCTGTAACTTTGTGATTATATGTAAACGAAAATTTCCCCTCAAAAGGTCTACATACTCCTCCCAAAACAACAAAAACAATAGGGAAGCACAAAACAAAGCAAAACAAACAAAAAAAAAAACCCCAAAACTGAAGCAAATTAATGACGCCTGTCAGCTTAGGTGAGGACTGCTGCCATTTCAGCAGAGTGAGCCCTGTGTGGGGATCTTTGAATCACAGCGCTTGAGCCCTGCACCCCAGGGCAATTTTCTGGAGCCTAGCCTGCCCACCCCCATCACCTCCAGACCAACAGGGAGAGGCTTAGGTGGGAAAATCTGGGCTCAGAAATGCATGCTGAGGCAGGACTGGGGTCAGAGGGCTGCTGTCTCTTGGGCTTTCCAGGAAAGCAGGATGGGTTCCCCAAGTTTTCCTCAGAGAGCTCTGTCCCTGATCCTCTGCCTTTGGCCCTTTAGAAAGAGCATGTAAACCACTCCCATATGGCCCCCCCACTTTTCCCTGGTTGGAACCTTGTAGACAGTCAACAAGAGATTATCACACTAAGCGAGGTAAGTCCCACAAAGACGAATACCATATGATATCACTTATATGCGGAATCTAAACTTTGATACAAATGAGCTTTACAAAACAGTAACAGATTCTCAGACATAGAAAACAAACCCATGGTTACCAAAGGGGAAGAGGGGTGGGAGGGGGTAAATCAGGGGTTATTAGCACATACAGACTACTATGTGTGTGTTTGTATATATATGTGTGTATACATCATGGAATCACTTGGCTGGACACCAGAAACTGACACAGCATTGTAAGTCAACTATACTGCAGTTAAAAACAAAAAATCAAAAACAAGGGAAATCTGTGTGCCGAAGGAAGGTGGTGGGGAGTGAGAAGAGACTCCTGGGGAGTGCACATGAGGTCTGGTTCAGCAAAGCCCGGGTGCAGTATCACCTCTAAAGGTTGCCTTTTTCCTAAAGATGCTTCACGACACTTAGCCCTGGGCTGCCACTTCTCAGCAAGACACTTCTCTCAGGGAGAATGAAGGGTGTTCGCTCCCAAAACAGCAGACATGTGCCTCACAAGCCCCGAAGGCAACCAGAGCCTGTGGCACGTGCAGGCAGCTTCCTCCTGTATGTCTTTTTTTGAACTAAAGCTCACCATGAATGTAGACGTTTCTGCTTTCTTCTAGTATTTGTGTTTCACTGACAGTGAATTTCCAGCCCTGTGGTGATCTCACTTAAACTAATAAGGGAAGTTATTTTTAACCAACTGGATGCTGATTAAATGAGCTGCCTCCACTTGGGTTCTCCGGCTTTGCTTCTCTTGGCAGCTTGTTTGTGGGGTCAACGGTGTGGGGTCTGGAGGATTCAAGTCCCCTCTCGCCTTCTCCCTGTTGTACCCCAAGGCTTACTTGGGGTGTGCTTCTCTTTCTCCCCCTCCAAGCTAGGGCTGGCCTGGCTGCTCTCTCCACCAGCCCACCTCATTCTCTTAGCACTGCATTCCACCCTCCTCTGCACACGCTACTCTTGCCTGTATTTCCCATAAAAACAGAAATGGAATGATCTCTTCGTTAATGTCTTCAGACAGAGAACTGAATGCTCACCTCTCAGGGCAAGCTGGAATTTTTCAGAACAGCTAATTCCCAGGTCTACCTGCAGAGGGGTTGTGCCTCCAGGTGGAATTTGGGGAAATTCTCCAGTGGTGATGGAAGACTGAGACCAAAAAATCGCTATACTTTGAGCAGCTGATAGAACTTATCCAGTTTAGGGTCTCCCAAAGGAGTGTGGAAAATTCTGTACTCATTACCAGTTGGCACTGGCCAATTGTTAGTTTATTTGTCTAGGGTAATACAAAGCAGCGCTCAGACTTACAGGTGCTTTCAACGGATAGATAGATATACAGACACAGACTGTTGGATGGATGAATAGATGGGTGGATGGTTGAGTGGACAGAGAGATAGATGAATGAATGGATATATGAATAGATAGATGATAGGTAGATAGATGAGTGGATAAATTGAAGATAGATGGATTGTTGGATGGATGGATAGATGAATGGAGAGATAGATGAATGGATGAATAGATGGATGACAGGTAGACAGCTGGATGGGTGGGTGGATGGATGGATGAATGGATAATTAGAGAGAAAGATGAATGGATAGACAGATAGAGATAGAGGACTTTTTCACTCTTCAAGGAGTTGACAGTGTATAACGACAAGAGCTGAATGACACAAAGGAGGAGGATAATTAGGGAGACTTCCTGAGGTTGTGGCAGTTGAGGTGGAATTTCATGGGGATTGTGGTTAGGGAAAGGAGGAGAGGACACTCCACACACAGAACAGCTGAGCACAGGCCAGACGAGGACCTTGCAGACAGACAGAACAGTGGTTCCGGGCAGACAAGCTCTGGGTGAGCCCTTGTCCTAGTGTTTCAGAGAATGAACTGGGCTTGGAACATCCCTGAGGGCATCCCATCCCTGCTGGGCAAGTCTGAGGAGGCTGCAGAGGGCAGCCCAGATAATCCTATCGTAGTGAGGATTCCCAACTCGATCTATAGATTCAATGCAATCTCAGTCATAATTCTAAGCAAGTTACTTTGTGGATATGAACAGACTAATTCTGTAATTTGTAAGGAGAGACAAGGACTCAGAATAGCTCACTCATTATTGAAGAACAAGGTTGAAGAACTGACATGACAACTTCAAGACTGGCATTAAGATGCAGAAGCCAGGACCGTGTGGTACTGGTGAAAGAAAAGACAAATATCCGTGGAAACCTATAGCCCAGAAATAGACCCACATAAATGTAGTTGACTGATCTTTGACAAAGGAGCAAAAGTGATGCAATGGAGCAAAAATAGTCTTTTCAATATAGATGCTGGGACAACTGAACATCCACATGCAAAAGAAAAGAATCTAGACCCAGACCTCACACCTTCACAAAGTTTAACTCAACATGGATCATGGACCTAAATGTAAAATGCAAAACTACAGAAATCTTAGAAGATAATACAGGTGAAAACCTAGAGACCATGTATATGGTGATGGCTTTTTCAGGACAACACCAACAGTACAATCCGTGAAAGAAATCACTGATAAGCTGGACGCCCCTAAAATTAAAAACTTATGCTTTGCAGAAGACTATCAAGAGAATGAAAAGACAAGCCACAGACTCCGGAAGTTCTTTGCAAAAGACATATCTATTAAAGACTATCATGCAAAATATACAAAGTGAAGTGAAAGTCGTTCAGTTGTGTCTGACTCTTTGCGACCCCATAGACTATACAGTCCTTGGAATTCTCCAGGCCAGAATGCTGGAGTGGGTAGCTGTTCCCTTTCTCCAGGGGATCTTCCCAAGCCAGGGATCGAACCAAGGTTTCCCGCGCTGCAGGCAGATCCTTTACCAGCTGAGCTACCTGAGAAGCCCTAAAATATACAAAGAACTTTTGAAATTCAATATTAAGAAAATGAACAATTCAATTACAAAAGACACAAAAGGCATTTCCCTGATGGTCCAGTGATTAAGACTCTGTGCTCCAAATGCAGGAGGCGTGAGTTCAATCCCTGGTCAGGGAACTGGATCCCAGGTGCTGCAACTCAAACCCAGTGCAGCCAGATAAATAAAAAATAAATATTAAAAAAATACGCAAAAGACCCAGACAGATACCTCACTAAAGAAGATATACGGATGGCAAGCAAGCATATGAAAAGTTGCTCCATGTCATATGTCATCAGGGAAAGGCAAATTAAAACAACGAGATACAACTACACATCTACTAAAATAGCCAAAATTCAGAACACTGGTGACATCAGACAGTGGCGAGGATGTGGAGCAACAGGAACTCTCATTCCTTGCTGATGGGAATGCAAACTGACACACCCACTTTGGAAGACAGTTTGGCAGGTTCTCACCAAGCTAAAGATCTTTTACCGTGTGATCCGGCAGTCACAGTCCTTAATATTTACCCAAATTAGCTGAAAACTTTGTTGTTTAATTGCTCAGTTGTGTCCGACTCTCTTTGTGACCCCATGGACTGCAGCCCGCCAGGCTCCTCTGTCTATGGGATTTCCCAGGCAGGAATACTGGAGTGGGGTGCCATAGGGGCAGGAGGAGAAGGGGACGACCGAGGATGAGATGGCTGGATGGCATCACTGACTCGATGGACGTGAGTCTGAGTGAACTCCGGGAGATAGTGATGGACAGGGAGGCCTGGCGTGCTGCAATTCATGGGGTCACAAAGAGTCAGATACGACTGAGCAACTGAACTGAACTGATGAAGTATTCACGCTCAATTTGTTTTACAGTAAAGAAATGGAATTAGAAAAATTAATGTGGTAAAAGTCATCTTAAATTTAAATACCACTTTTCCACTTGTTTTCTTGGCCTGTTTATTTTTTTCTTCTCCAGCATTCAGAAACTGCAACTAAATTATGGTGCCCACTTCTATAGCAAATCTGTTTGTGTTTCAACAATTCACACATTTTAGAAGGCGCATCGTGAAACCTTTATTCGATACCAGAGGGATGTAAAGACAGAACTGAAATAATGGTACTACATCATGCCATTATTTAAAATCATGTACACAGACAGGGTGGCAGGGTCGGGAAGGGGAGAAAACCCTTCTAGGCCAGAGTTCTAAAAATTGGTTCCCCAAACCGAAACGTTTTAGCACATCTCTGATCTTACTACCGTACACAAAATGAATGATGTCAAGGCAAACAACAGTAAGCAAGCAAAAGAGATTTGCACAAACACTAAATGAATCCCCATACTCTAAAAGGATAAACTAGAAGAGAGGGAACTGAGCAGCCTTTTCTTTGAAAATGTGCAATTTTCAAGTTTCGAGAGCTATCAGATGAAAATGCATTTATTGCATGTACCCAAGGCATGCTTTTGGTCTGTTCCTTTAAATTGTTTTCTACCTGAGGAATATTATTACACACAGCTAGAGTGGACCCAGTTTTGTTTCTTTTGTAATAAGCAGGATACAAAATCCTAGGGCCAGAAAGAAAAACTCATTACAGTGAAGTTTTAAAATGTGCTGGAAGTGAAAAAAAACTCAGAAGGGAGAAATACTATCATTTCTCTCTTTTAGAATATTGTAAATAACTGATGGCATGTTTTTTCTAAGATCTTTGTTTTGCTGGATCCCTGCATATGTAAGTGGAAAGTGAGAAACACTATTTTTTTTAATATGCTGAGCTCAGTGCTGGTGCCAAGCGAAAGGCATGCAAAGGGTCACTTCTGAAATTANTCTCTTTTAGAATATTGTAAATAACTGATGGCATGTTTTTTCTAAGATCTTTGTTTTGCTGGATCCCTGCATATGTAAGTGGAAAGTGAGAAACACTATTTTTTTTAATATGCTGAGCTCAGTGCTGGTGCCAAGCGAAAGGCATGCAAAGGGTCACTTCTGAAATTACGCTCAAAAAAAGAATGGGCTAAAGGAGAAAGATACAATCCTACCACTGGCTCACCAGCAGGATCAGTATCTAGTTTCGAAAAGAGGGAAGTTCATTTAACTGCTGTAACCTTCATGCATCTATTCAAAATTAATACAGAGGTCTATATTTTAAATCTCTTTCCTTTTTGAAGAAGGGGGGAAACATCAAAAGCGATTTAAAACCTTGAAATTCAAAGGTACCTGCCTCTCCAGATTTGGCACCCCCAGAAGAAGTAGGGGTGGAGTGGGGAAGAGGAGGGCAGGGGACTTCAGGGGAGGACTGCCCATGTCCAGAACACTGGTTTAGCATCCGCATCACCTGGGGAAACTGGCTGCAAATGGGAAGCCTGGCTCTTGGCATCAGGCACTTGGACCAAGGAGGAGGAGACAGGACCTGGGAGTGTGCTTCCTCGCCAGCACCCTGGGGATCCTGATGGAGGCTGTCCATGACCGCACCTGGAGAAAACCCTGCAGTCACACCTGAGACAGCAATCTCAGGAGGACGAGACAGTGGTTTTCAGTGGGCTGTGGTGGTCCTCAGGTGCGCTGTTAAAGGTCCCCACGTGATTCCAGTACCCAGCCAGGGTTGAGCAGGAGGCATGTGGATGAAACCTACTGATCCCGCCTGCTGTGACCACAAAGCTCATTATTCTCACCCCCAAGACTTGCTCAAAATCCCCAGAACCCTGCAGAGGATGAAGGAGTAGGGGGACGCCCCCCCAGAGCCCAGGCCTTAGAGTCAAGAGCTTTGAGTTCTAATCTTGGCTCAGCCACTAACTGGCTCTAAGGTCTCCGAGTGTCTCTTACAGGACCACTACTGTATCAAACCCACTTAATATCCTCATCACAGCCTTTGATCTATTTTGGTCCTCAGTTTCCCCATCTGTAAAAGAGGAAATGTTTGCAGTAAGATCCCTTGAGGGTACAAAATTCTGTAATTCGCAATACCTTAAGCATGATCAACTGTTTTTTTCTTCTCACGCTAATGAGCGCCTGCATGTTTGCACTGCTTCCCTCGTGGGAAGAACCGCACCAAACGGCAGGGCTTGAGATGATCACAGGATGACAGACTGTGTTACCAGGAGGAGGGCGACCAAGGCAGGGAAGAGGGGCCTGGCTGGTATCTTCTGAGTACTTTTCAGAGAGGCCAAGTCTTCACTTATACTCTACATGGGAGCATTTTATCCTGGGGGGCAGTCATGCAGAAATGGAGAGGTTATATTCTTTTCATTGCTAGAGAGAAGGTAATAGCTGGCTGAAGAGTAGGGAGCCGAGGTTTCTGGTCTGAACCCTCGAACTGCATCCAATACTCAGTCTATCCTGGACCGTCATTTACCCAAATATCCTAAATGGAAAAGAGAGAAAGGGACACTTAATCCCCCAACCTGTGCCCAAGAGTATAATTTGATAGGGCAATGTCTCTTTACTCTACTTTCTAGCATTCATTGTCAGGGATGTACCTTAGGCATTAACACCTGATGAAATATGATTTCATTCAAGTCTGATCAATAAAAGCCCATCTCCTCAGGAACAAGAGGAGTAAATGGCAAGGTATAGCCGGGCCTCGGTATCTGCAGGCTCCGCATCAGAGGACACAGGGGTCCGAGAGTGCTACTCGAGCAGCTGTGGGTTTGGGGATCCTCGGGTGGGGGGGCTGGGAACCACTACCCCCGCGCCGAGTGCTGAGGGGCAACTGCACCTCCTTTTCACAGCAGAGTACTGGGCACAGAGCAGACGCGTGCACTGGCGTGACCGGAGGAGCCACGTGCTTCCTCGAGCTTCTTTAGTGCTGCCAGCACAGGACCTGGCTGGCTGGAGCTACCACTCCTGTCATACTAACCCCCTCCACCCACACTTGCGGGGGAAACTGAAGACTGAGTCTGGCTCACTACCTGTAACTTGGGACAGAAACCGCTGGGTGAGACTATGCACAGCTTCACTTCACAGCCC
>SJYT01046642.1:154207-174856 GCA_006410635.1 Cephalophus harveyi
CATCTCATCCTCGGTCGTCCCCTTCTCCTCCTGCCCCCAATCCCTCCCAGCATCAGAGTCTTTTCCAATGAGTCAACTCTTCGCATGAGGTGGCCAAAGGACTGGAGTTTCAGCTTTAGCATCATTCCTTCAAAAGGAATCCCAGGGCTGATCTCCTTCAGAATGGACTGGTTGGATCTCCTTGCAGTCCAAGGGACTCTCACCACACAACTTTAATTCTGTGAGATGGTGAATGTACTAGCTAACCTTACTGAGGTAAGCCCCTTGAAATACATACATATACAAAATCACTATGATGTCCACCTAAATTTAAATAACGTTATAAGTCAATTCCATTTCAATAAAGCGGAGGACAAAAAAGTCAAAGACAAGAGGGGTGTGTGTGGCACATTACTGCTCCAGTTTTAACAATATTTGTGTCAGTTTATAAAGTGATTCCATGTACATTCCACTTTACTAGCCCGTTTTATAAAGGAGGAAAGTGAGCCCCAGTAAGGTTCAATGACTCACCCCCAATCACACTGCTGACAGGTGGCTGGGCTGGGGCTGGAACTCATAACTCTTGATTCAAATTCCAATTTTTTTTTTTTTTTTGTCTTACACCCAATCGTGCCTTACAAAGGCAAGTTTGCTAAGACATCCACGGTCTGTGTAACCAGCAGGTCCTCCGAGGAAGAAGGAGCCGCAGGAGCGGCCGGATGGGCCCTCTGTGAACAGGAGCCCGGCTGCGGCTCTGAATCTCTGCTGTGAACACCCGACCTAAATTCTCACCAAACCGGGAGAGCTGTGAATTGCAGGCTCAGCCTGAACTGAGAAAAATAAAGAATATGGCACCCAGTCATGTGACCTGAAATAGGAAACACGCGCACTCACAAAGAAGCTCTGCGGCTGCAGGAGGCAGACCAGTCGAGAGGAGGCACTGGCTGGAGCAGAGAATNCACCCGACCTAAATTCTCACCAAACCGGGAGAGCTGTGAATTGCAGGCTCAGCCTGAACTGAGAAAAATAAAGAATATGGCACCCAGTCATGTGACCTGAAATAGGAAACACGCGCACTCACAAAGAAGCTCTGCGGCTGCAGGAGGCAGACCAGTCGAGAGGAGGCACTGGCTGGAGCAGAGAATTCGGAGGGCGGTTCTCCGACGATGCCGGGAGCATCCGCGGCAGGGAGGGAACCTGAGGGCCCGGGCCCTGCCCGCTGCCAGGGGAGGCAAGTGCCAGGCGGAGGCACACCCTCCCAGTTTCTGCAAGGGCACCTTGGCTCTCTCTGGGAGACCCCGCCCTGCATCCTAGGCCCGGCCCCGCCCACATGCGAATCCCCTGTGAGTGCTTTTAATCACACACACCTGGGCCCTGGGTCAGACCTTCCAGAATCTCTGAGAGGGAAGGTTACAACAGGTGCTCCAGCAGAGGGCCACACGCCATTAAAGTGAAAGTCGCCCAGTCGTGTCTGACTCTTTGACCCCCCAGAGCCCAGGCCTTAGAGTCAAGAGCTTTGAGTTCTAATCTTGGCTCAGCCACTAACTGGCTCTAAGGTCTCCGAGTGTCTCTTACAGGACCACTACTGTATCAAACCCACTTAATATCCTCATCACAGCCTTTGATCTATTTTGGTCCTCAGTTTCCCCATCTGTAAAAGAGGAAATGTTTGCAGTAAGATCCCTTGAGGGTACAAAATTCTGTAATTCGCAATACCTTAAGCATGATCAACTGTTTTTTTCTTCTCACGCTAATGAGCGCCTGCATGTTTGCACTGCTTCCCTCGTGGGAAGAACCGCACCAAACGGCAGGGCTTGAGATGATCACAGGATGACAGACTGTGTTACCAGGAGGAGGACTTAAGCATGATCAACTGTTTTTTTCTTCTCACGCTAATGAGCGCCTGCATGTTTGCACTGCTTCCCTCGTGGGAAGAACCGCACCAAACGGCAGGGCTTGAGATGATCACAGGATGACAGACTGTGTTACCAGGAGGAGGGCGACCAAGGCAGGGAAGAGGGGCCTGGCTGGTATCTTCTGAGTACTTTTCAGAGAGGCCAAGTCTTCACTTATGTCTTCACTTATACTATACATGGGAGCATTTTATCCTGGGGGGCAGTCATGCAGAAATGGAGAGGTTATATTCTTTTCATTGCTAGAGAGAAGGTAATAGCTGGCTGATAGAGAACCAGGCTGAAGAGTAGGGAGCCGAGGTTTCTGGTCTGAACCCTCGAACTGCATCCAACACTCAGTCTATCCCGGACCGTCATTTACCCAAATATCCTAAATGGAAAAGAGAGAAAGGGACACTTAATCCCCCAACCTGTGCCCAAGAGTATAATTTGATAGGGCAATGTCTCTTTACTCTACTTTCTAGCATTCATTGTCAGGGATGTACCTTAGGCATTAACACCTGATGAAATATGATTTCATTCAAGTCTGATCAATAAAAGCCCATCTCCTCAGGAACAAGAGGAGTAAATGGCAAGGTATAGCCGGGCCTCGGTATCTGCAGGCTCCGCATCAGAGGACACAGGGGTCCGAGAGTGCTACTCGAGCATCTGTGGGTTTGGGGATCCTCGGGTGGGGGGGCTGGGAACCACTACCCCCGCGCCGAGTGCTGAGGGGCAACTGCACCTCCTTTTCACAGCAGAGTACTGGGCACAGAGCAGACGCGTGCACTGGCGTGACCGGAGGAGCCACGTGCTTCCTCGAGCTTCTTTAGTGCTGCCAGCACAGGACCTGGCTGGCTGGAGCTACCACTCCTGTCATACTAACCCCCTCCACCCACACTTGCGGGGGAAACTGAAGACTGAGTCTGGCTCACTACCTGTAACTTGGGACAGAAACCGCTGGGTGAGACTATGCACAGCTTCACTTCACAGCCCTGCCTGTGACTGTGGAGCTGGTGGGAGAGGCAGGTTTCACAGATTCTGCCCGCCTCCCCTACCCGAGTCTGTGAAGCAGGAAGGGACATCCATCCTTATCACCTTGAGGCTTTAGAGAGAAATCAGAGGGCGCACAGAGCACTCAGAAGACAGGCAACGGATGGCAGCTCCCCCTTTCCCAAGAGCTCTGAAACCCACCGCCGGGAGGTTTCCAAGGAAGGGGTTATCTTCCCGGCTCCAGCAGAAGGAAATAAATGGGTGAACAATTCAGGGCCATAGAAGGCTTTCTGCAGGTCATCCAGAGCTGCAGAAAGCCCACTAACTCACTTATCAAAGATTCCTGGAAGGCAGCAGTAATAGCTTTGGGCGGCTACCCACTTAGGCACATTCAGACTCATGACCGCAGGGTCAATACCGCTCTCTCAGTTACAGCCCCCTGAGAACCTCCCGGCCTGCGAGCGTGCGAAAGCTCTCCTCCTGGCCAGCACAGGAGCTGAAAAGCACTTCCAATCAGGGGAATGCACAGAGCTAAGAGCTTGCTCTGAGAAGTAAAAGGCTTACTAAAGCAGCCTTATCAGAGACCAAAGGGACCTATTTTGTTTGCTCTTTTTGTTCTAACTTTGCAATGGAAAAGGCCCCTGGAAACGGTTTGTAATCCTCACGAAGACTAGAAGAGCAGACCTGAAAAAAGACAGGCAGTAACCAACAAGCTGGAAGTAACAGAAGCCTCACTGCAGAAGTCAATGTCCTGACGTCTGGACCTCAGCAGAGCCGCCAAGGATATGAGATGCGAAGACAGAGCGACCGAAGGAAGAGAGGCGAGCTTCTCTGAAGGAAAGCAAGTGGGGAAGACTCTGACCCAGGACCTTCCATGAACCAGTGAATGAAATGCTCTGCACTGAAAAAAAGATACAGAAAGAACCCGGAGGGCCTGGCTTCCAGGTCTGGTGTTGCTGAGATTAATAAGGTATGGCGCCCCAGGCACAGCAAACCCCTAGAGCCAGCTCATTTGCTTAAATTTAAAAAAGAAAAAACAATGGGAGGGAGGGGATGAAAGGATACCAACGTCCAGTTTCAAGACAGGTTCTGGGGATTTAAGGTCCAGCAAGGTGTCTACAGTTGAAAACACTGTACTGTCTATTTGAAAGTTTCTAAGAGAGTAGACTTCAAAGGTTCTCAGTTCAGGTCAGGAGCTCAGTCGTGTCCGACTCTTTGCGACCATGCCAGGCCTCCCTGTCCATCACCAACTCCCGGAGTTCACTCAAACTCATGTCCATCGAGTCCGATCAAGATTTGCTTGAGAATTTTCCTGGTGTTAGCACTCGAAGTCCTGCACGCCAAGAAACCACTCCCTCAAGTCCTTGGAAAACCAGGATGGTTGTTCCCGTTAGCTTCACAACACATGTGGGTGCTTTAAGGTTGTTTTTGGATGGTGGTGATAGGATCTAACGGGCTTGAGTCCTCTCTTGGGGAGAGAGACAGAAGTTGAGTTGCTGTTTTTCTGGGAGCACCTCAAGTGATGGAGAAACTTTTTCCTGAACCCTCATTTTATTTTTATCACTTTTATACTTTTCTTTTGCATCCTGAACTAAAAACCTATCTCAAAGAAGCTTCCATTCACATTTCTTACCCTACCACATGACTACAAAATGGAATGAACTTATTTCCCCATGTGATGACACATTAAATATTTAAAGAAATCAATCATGCCTGCCCCCAGTCTTTCCACCTTCAAACAACACATCTCCTAACAACTCACCATTTCTTATATTATTTTACCATCATGATTACTCTCTTCCAAATACAGTTTGATCCTGTGCTTAGTTGTTCTTATCTGACTCTTTCCAACTCTTTGGACTGGAGCCCACCAGGCTCCTCTGTCCATGGGATCATTCAACTAAGAATACTGGAGTGGGTTGGTGAGTTGCCATCTTCCTCTTCCAAGGGATCTTCCTGACCCAGGGATCAAATCCAAGTTTCCTCTGTCTCCTGCCTTACAGATGGATTCCTTACCTGCTGAGCCATCAGGGAAGCCCAATATTGTCATTTCTAGAAAGCTAATCCTGTCTCTTATACACATCTAGTGCTTTTAATCACACACACCTGGGCCCTGGGTCAGACCTTCCAGAATCTCTGAGAGGGAAGGTTACAACAGGTGCTCCAGCAGAGGGCCACACGCCATTAAAGTGAAAGTCGCCCAGTCGTGTCTGACTCTTTGCGACCCCATGGACTATATAGTCCAGTGAATTCTCCAGGCCGGAACACTGGAGTAGGTAGCTGTTCCCTTCTCCAGGAGATCTTCCCGACCCAGGGATCGAACCCATGTCTCCTGCATTGCGGGCAGATTCTTCACCAGCTGAGCCACAAGGGAAGCCCAAGAATACTGGAGTGGGTAGCCTATCCCTTCTCCAGGGGATCTTTCTGACCCAAGAACTGAAGCGGGGTCTCCTGCTTTGCAGGCGGATTCTTTACCAGCTGAGCTACCAAGGAAGCCCTCCACACAGGCCACAGTGTCTGGAATAAGACTGAGGAGGGGGCCTCCCTGGGGGCTTGGTGGTAAAGAATCCACTTGCCAATGCAGGACACACAGGTGGAATCCCTGGTCCGAGAAGATTCCAGAGGCCCAGGAGCAGCTGAGCCCGGAGTGCCACAACCACTGAGCCTGTGCTCTAGAGCCCGGAAGCCCCTGCCCTAGAGCCAGCGCCGGCCACGGGAGAAGCCACTTCAGTGAGAGGCCTGTGCACCACAGCTGGAGAAAAAGCCCGCTTAGCAGTGAAGACCCAGCACAGCCAAAAAAAGAAAAAAAAGGCTGAAGAGGAGAAAGCAGGGGTGAAACAGGGTTGGGGGCAGGAGGGCCTGAACTTCTGTCTCACCTGGTCTGGCCGTTCACCTCCACGGTACTCCCCTGCGATAACCACTTTGCCACAAGGATGTAAGAAATGAGTGAGATGACTTCCAGAGGCAACAGAAAACCACCAGGAATTCCTTGGCGGTCCAGTGGTTAGGACATGATGCTTTCACTGCCAGGGTGTGGGCTCGACCTTTGATCAGGGAACTAAGATCCCACAGGCTGCCTGGCGTGGCTCCTCACTGCCCCTCCCCTGCAAAAAACTCCCCCAAATAAAAAAAAATAACCCACCAATGACCCTAAGCCACGCCAACTCTCCATGTCCAATGAGTTTAAAACAAAAAAGATCCAACAGCTACAGTTGAGTTGAAGTGAAAGAACCAGAAAACTCATTACAATGCAACAAAAACAAGTTCGAAATATCAATCCCATTTTTGCCACACGGAAAAAAAATGTTTGGACAACCCCATCTTGTTAGTCCAACAACAACAAAAAAAGACACAAACAGAAAGTAAGCAGCATGACACTCGGGGTTCTCATGACAGATATCTGAGATGAGGGTCTCAGCGCTCAGAATCCACCAGCCAAGACAGGGAGTCTGAAGGGTGGGCATGAAGGATGGACAGATACAGAAACAGTTCTGTATCTGTATCTGAACAGCAAATGCTTCAGCGAACATTGCAAACAGGCAGCCATTAGCTCCAATTTGGGAATGATTTCTGGGAGATTTCTCCCAGGAGTTTCCGCATGTCTCCACATGAGGCAATCGTCGTGTCTGCTGCCTGAGACCCGGCAGGGCGGTACCCAGACTGCCCGGGACCAACAGGCAGAGAGAGGGAAGGGCAGGTGGGAAGCCCGCCCCACCGGGCGGCGCTCAGAAAGGCAAAGAAACGCGCTCTTAGCAACAAGAGCGAGAAATCTTGAGCGGACTGCTGCTCATAGAGGTGCCAAGAGAAGAGAACGTGTGAGTGTGTGGGAAACCCCACCCCCCAACACACACAAATAAAAGGGCCGTGTTAACACGTGTAAATCAGCACCCACGTCCTTAGACGATGCATGCCCGCAGGGTTTGAAGGAGAGGGTCCTGAGGGAGCAAGCACAGTTAAATAATTACTAGGCAGAGTGACGCATGTCGGGCACTGTGCTCACACAGGCATTTCCAAGAGCATTTTCTCAGCCCAGGTCTTTAGGACGGATCTAACCACAGAGAGCTGTAGTCACATCCCACATTCTAGACGTATTTTATTATTTTAGAGGGTGTGGCAGATAGAAGCCACCATTCCTGTGCTAAATGGAAAAGGAAAACAGGGCCCTCGCCAAAAAACAAACTGAATTTTTTTGCTGACATCAACAGTGTCAGGGGACAAACAAAGAAAGAAACCAGAGACTCGTTGGCTTCTGTTTCATTAGAAACACATGAAGACAGTATCTGCCAATGAGAAAATATTCCTCTTTCTTTGCAAGTGTTTCATGCAAATCAATGTTTCTTTTTCCTTCTTTTGTTTTTTCTTTCTTTTTCTTTTCTTGAATACGTATCATCCGGTCTTGTAGCTAGGAAACACACTTATCAGATCAAGACACATGACAGAAGAGATGAGCGATAAAGGACAAAAATATCCCCAACAATTCCTAGGATATTTGATCCATATGTATGGGAACGCAGGAGAGTCAGCCATTGCTTTTGGGTCCGCCAACATCCTCTCACTTAGCTCAGTCCCAAGCTGGGAATAGAACTCAAACCCACGTCTTTTATTGCTGTTGTTCAGTCACTAAGTTGTGTCCAACTCTTTGCAACTCCGTGGAATGCAGCACTTCCCTGTCCTTCACTATCTCCTGGACCTTGCCCAAACTCATGTCCTTTGAGTCGGTGATGCCATCCAACCATCTCATCCTCTGTTGCCCCCTTCTCCTCTCGCCCTCAATCTTTCCCAGCATCGGAGTCTTTTCCAATGAGTTAGCTCTTTTCATCAGGCTCCTTTATCTCATACTTTAAAGTCTCTTCATAAAAGCCCCCACAATCAGCCGTTGGCATGTTTACAAAAGCCCTTCCTCCTCCATTAGTTGATTCAAAACAACCCTCTGAGACATACAAGACAGGAACCTGCAAACCCTTCTCACAGACGAGACAGCTGAAGTGAGCGGAGTTCTAGAAGGTCACCCAGCTCTTAAGGAGTGGGATAAAGGTTTCTGACTCAGTCCACCAGCCTGTCAAGTAAAAACAAAACCCCCAAAACTTCAGCACTCGATCTCCAGTGAGACTGAGAGAGAAAAGAAAGTTAACAGAAGAGCATAAATCCTACACCTTCCTCTGAACTCTGTGGTTGCATTTTTAGCTCAGAAATACATGGGGGAGGCAGAGGAAATTATTCTTTTCTCATGTAAGGTCTGAATCACACACCCAGTGTTAGGGGTTTTGAAGTTACCCACACCTTCTGCCACAAGCCGCTTCTCGGAGCCATGGACATGACAACCGGGGATGTGAGAACCTGGCTGATACTGCACAGAATGTTAACGGCAGGTGTCAGAAATCCACTTCTGCAGAAATATTTAACCATACTTTTAAGTGGGGGCTGGGGAGCCCCTTCCATGGGAACAAAATTTTCGAAGCAGCTTGGTGTGGTGAAAACAGCTGCTTTTGAAACGGCACCTACGGGCTTCACCAGCCTGGCTGCTTGCCAGCTGTGTGCTCTTGGGCAGGGAACTGACCTCTTGATTTTAGCTCCTTCATCTGTAAAACAAATAGATTTGACCAGATGATTCCTAGATGGTGAAAAGTGAAGTTGCTCAGTCATGTCTGACTCTTTGCAAAAAAAAAAATCAGGCCAGTGAGTAGCACAGATAGACTTGGAAAAAGATTATTTCTTCTGTGCCCTTTCTAATACTCCTTAATGTTCCCTTTCTACCTTCTTTACTCATCTATGGATATCAGAAGAATCCAGCATAGAACTGGTAACTGACCTCTGGCCCAGAAAACAAGATTAGGAAAGTGGTATGGTGTCTAATCAACTGTGACTGTATTTCCCCCGAACTGTGGGCATTGTGTGCAAATAGTCTAACTGAGATAATGGTACTGGCTCTTTAGACAACTAAGTCTTCACCAGTCAGCACTGCTCCTGGAAGAAGTTTTGGGCATCCAGTCAACCATGATAGCCGGGAATCAATCATGCCAGCACTTTCAGCATCTGGACTGAAACTTTTCTCAGAGCATGATCCATGCAATGTAATTCTGTCATACTAATAAACTCGTCCAGCTTTGGGCCAGAGATATTTATCCAAGCCAATTAGTGGCAGCAGAAAAGCGAGAGAAGAGGTACATAAATACTCATCAGAGATTCTGCTTGAATAAAATAACAGAAATGATTCAGTTACTTAAAATTCAGAAGGGTTATTTATTCAGAGCTGGGAAGAATACCAAAATTGTATTTAACTTTCTACATTAGAATTCAACGACTTGTCAATTTCCACTGAAATTTAAAAAGAAATGAGGAAATGAGGGTTTGTCGGTCAGTCCCCTGCTGCTGGGTGTTAATAGCATGGTTCCATTTAAAGTCACCCAGTATACATGTGCTCTAACAGCCGCTGGTGTGTCTAAGAATGAGTGAATGAATATTTGCATTTAGAGAATCACTTTTTCCAAGTAACATATGGTGGTGGAGGTTTAGCTGCTAAGTCACGTCCAACTCCTGCGACCCCAATGGACTGTAGCCCAACAGGCTCCTCCGTCTATAGCATTTCCCAGGCAAGAATACCGGAATGGGTTGCCATTTCCTCGCCCAGGGGATCTTCCCAACATAAAACAACACGTTACTTTTTTAAATAACAAAAAGGTTTAGACTATGTCTGTGTGTGTGTGTGTGTGTGTGTATATATATATATATATATATATACACATATATATATATATACATGAAAATACCTCATATTTGGCAGCAGTGTCGGTCAGTAGAACAGAACAGAAACTTAGGGTCAGACAATCTGGGTCTGTAAGATTCTGTCTAGATTAATTCATCTTGATGGACTCAATAACCTCATTTGTAAAACCAGAAATTATATGTACCTCAAGAGGTCACATAAGCAAGCCCACCACTCAAAAAAAGGAAGCAACTAGTCTTAGGGATCTACAAGTCAACAGAAACAGCATTTCTCTACTAATTATGGCTTTTTTCTCTGCTTCACGTTTTTACAAATCTCTTTATGGTCAATCCCATTACCGTTTATGGGTTGGTTATTCCACTTTTTGTAATACAAATGGTTATCAAAGAGAAGAAAAGCCTACTCCCAAAAGGGACCACATGAGAACTTACAGAAAGAGGCAAAAAAGACCTACAAACAAGTCGGGAAAAAATGAAACACATTCACATATGCTCCCTTTACCAATTATTTCCTTAGTTTTCTGTCTTGTTTCAGGTGCTAAGAATAGAAAAAATAAGTAAGCACACTCCCTGACCTCAGGAAGTCCACAGACAGAAAAGGGGGTGCTCAATAAATCCGACAGAGATACATCTAAATTGGACCAGGGAACTTGCTATGGAAGCTGATGCCACAACCAATGCTTAAAGGCTAGAAAAAAAGACACGTCCCTCCCCCTCTTTCTAACTAGGGTTCACCCTACATGGCTCTTTGCTCTGCCTCATCCCAGAGGTGCTGAGATGTATTGCATGGAACCTGTGTATGATCGCATTAGTGTATCGAGGATTTGAGATGCTGCAAAAGCCAGGTAGGATAGATTAAGTAAGAAAAAAATACTCTGTCCTGTGTACATCAACCATGGCATTCAAGCTAAAATATCAAAACCAATTACTGCTCTGGTAGAACAGTTACCCATCAGAGCATGGACACTCTTGGGGAAATTAGATTTGGTGGAAAAAAAGGCCATGCATCCTACTGTTATGAAAATCACACAAATAACAATTTGAAGATACAAAGAGGAGAGGGGTAGGGATGATACAGGCTAGAAACCAAAGGACCACAAATACAAATGCTTACCAGAGCCAAGGTAATAATGTTAATACGAGAAGCAAGTTTGGTTAGTTTTACAGGGAGAGGGCACGACTATGGCAAACCAGTAACTTTTGTAACATTTGCATTAAAAAAAAAAAGCAGCCACGAATTAAGCAGCTTTAGCTGGCTTTTGCCATATGGGAGAGTTCAGTATTATAAGATTCTCTGGTTTTTCAAAACGAGCCAGAAATTCAATACTTATGTGAAATTTCCCGACACTTACAAGTTAGCAACTAAGTCAAATTTGGTGGAAACACAAAACATCTGTGGGCTGGAGGCGGCAAGAGCGCCACCAGTTCGTGAGCCCTGTGGGGAGATGACCACACCCAGGCAGGCTGGATCCTAAAGACCTCTGTGCAGAGAACATGGGTCTGGGATTAGCTTTAAAAGATGCAGACGCTGGGGAGGAGTGGAGAGGCCGCATCAAGGCACGGAGGCGAGGGGACGGTGCTGGAGGCGACTGGCCTGGTAAGGACGGACAGTCCCTGGGGCGACCGGGCACAGGAGGAACAGTCAGATGGTAAGGCCCCTAAAGCCAGTCAGAGGAATTCAGATCTACTCTGGTGGGCAAAGCAGAATTACTGCCAGTAGCTGCCTCAACAGAAGAGCGTGATAAACTCCCACAAAGACAAAAGGCCTTAAAAAAAAAATGGTGAAACCCATGGAGAAACCCATGTTTGGACAAAAGGCAAAAGTTTTCCCGAACACATTAGTGTTAGGAGCTTCAGGTTAGGCAATCAGAGACTCGAGTGATGTAGGAAGCCCCCAGAAACCGCAGGACAGCCCTGAGGGATGAACATTTCACTGGCTGTATCGACAGCAACCTCGTGGAGGACCGAGTGTGATCAGGATGGCTCTGTTAGACCCACCTCAATCACATCCTCCCTGACTCCCAGTTCACTGACATGGAAGGCAGAGGGTCTCATGGACAGGATCCCGCCCCAGAAAAGGACAGTAGTGGCCGGTCGTATGTGCAGTGTTTCTTAAGAGTTTGGGGGCCCTAAAGAATGCCTTTTAAAAAAATGTTTGTTTTTTCTTCAGAAATGTAGTGATCATAATCCAAGATCTCAAAACACTGGAGCAATGAGAGTAGAAAAAGGAAAATTGGGCAAATAAGCATCCTAAAAACATCCAGACCCCCCCAAAATTGTATCTATAATGGGATTCAAGTGATTATACAGTAATTCAGTCCACAGGGCATGAGGCTCAACTGAAGGCCAGAAAGACAGAAACAGGAGCCAAATTTTCAGTAAAGGTGATGGGGAGCCCAGGTAAGGTAAGATGGCCTGTATTTTATATTATCATTGTTCAGTCACTAAATCGTGTCTGACTATGCAACCCTACGGGCTGCAGCAGACCAATCTCTGCTGTCCCTGTCTCTTATACACATCTCATAGAAAGACAGATATATGCTTATTAACTGAAGTAAAAAAATTTACTACAGGGTTGGGGACTTGTCTGGTTCTTGATTTCTTAATTATGCCAGACCCTTCTGAGAAGAGGGGCTTCTATCTCGGGGAGGCGACTATGGATCAACAATCAGTGTACTGGTTTAGTTTTTCAGGCTGGAAAATGTAGCCTAAGTTTAAAGATAGAGTTTTGTTTTGTTTTTTAAGCAACTTGATTTATTCTGTTCTGAGACATAACTGTGCGATGACACGTAGGGAACACAGCAATCAAGATACACAGTCCTGGCAAACATCAACTCATTCTGCATCACACGTGTGTGTTCTACATTTTGCAGTATAGCTTAATTACAATCCAATCTGATTTGATCATGCTGTCAAAGTATCTGAGACCCTGCAATTACAGTGTTCCAGCACTTCAATAATGTATCTGACAAATAATCATTTCCTTACTTAATTCACCAAATAGGGGGAAAAGGAAAAACACAAACAAAAGGATATTGTGACTCCGTAATTTTTAGGTATCTTAGTCAAAACTATACATTTCATTTGTATTTGTATATTAATCCTTCCCTTTTGAAAAAAAGGCTTAATTATTTTCACTCGCAAAAACAACGGAATTAAAATCTTAAAAAAAGTTTCATCGGAAACTGCTTAAGGTCTATCCAGTGCAATAAAACTGGTGTCTTAGGCACGCTTCATGGCTATCCATTATCAATCCTGACTTGTGAATGTAATTATAGGAACACTTAATAAGATCCCTATTTGGCAAATTGAAAGGCTAAATACTTCAAGGGTCTTTCCACTTTTTGTAATACAAATGGTTATCAAAGAGAAGAAAAGCCTACTCCCAAAAGGGACCACATGAGAACTTACAGAAAGAGGCAAAAAAGACCTACAAACAAGTCGGGAAAAAATGAAACACATTCACATATGCTCCCTTTACCAATTATTTCCTTAGTTTTCTGTCTTGTTTCAGGTGCTAAGAATAGAAAAAATAAGTAAGCACACTCCCTGACCTCAGGAAGTCCACAGACAGAAAAGGGGGTGCTCAATAAATCCAACAGAGATACATCTAAATTGGACCAGGGAACTTGCTATGGAAGCTGATGCCACAACCAATGCTTAAAGGCTAGAAAAAAAGACACGTCCCTCCCCCTCTTTCTAACTAGGGTTCACCCTACATGGCTCTTTGCTCTGCCTCATCCCAGAGGTGCTGAGATGTATTGCATGGAACCTGTGTATGATCGCATTAGTGTATCGAGGATTTGAGATGCTGCAAAAGCCAGGTAGGATAGATTAAGTAAGAAAAAAATACTCTGTCCTGTGTACATCAACCATGGCATTCAAGCTAAAATATCAAAACCAATTACTGCTCTGGTAGAACAGTTACCCATCAGAGCATGGACACTCTTGGGGAAATTAGATTTGGTGGAAAAAAAGGCCATGCATCCTACTGTTATGAAAATCACACAAATAACAATTTGAAGATACAAAGAGGAGAGGGGTAGGGATGATACAGGCTAGAAACCAAAGGACCACAAATACAAATGCTTACCAGAGCCAAGGTAATAATGTTAATACGAGAAGCAAGTTTGGTTAGTTTTACAGGGAGAGGGCACGACTATGGCAAACCAGTAACTTTTGTAACATTTGCATTAAAAAAAAAAAGCAGCCACGAATTAAGCAGCTTTAGCTGGCTTTTGCCATATGGGAGAGTTCAGTATTATAAGATTCTCTGGTTTTTCAAAACGAGCCAGAAATTCAATACTTATGTGAAATTTCCCGACACTTACAAGTTAGCAACTAAGTCAAATTTGGTGGAAACACAAAACATCTGTGGGCTGGAGGCGGCAAGAGCGCCACCAGTTCGTGAGCCCTGTGGGGAGATGACCACACCCAGGCAGGCTGGATCCTAAAGACCTCTGTGCAGAGAACATGGGTCTGGGATTAGCTTTAAAAGATGCAGACGCTGGGGAGGAGTGGAGAGGCCGCATCAAGGCACGGAGGCGAGGGGACGGTGCTGGAGGCGACTGGCCTGGTAAGGACGGACAGTCCCGGGGGCGACCGGGCACAGGAGGAACAGTCAGATGGTAAGGCCCCTAAAGCCAGTCAGAGGAATTCAGATCTACTCTGGTGGGCAAAGCAGAATTACTGCCAGTAGCTGCCTCAACAGAAGAGCGTGATAAACTCCCACAAAGACAAAAGGCCTTAAAAAAAAAATGGTGAAACCCATGGAGAAACCCATGTTTGGACAAAAGGCAAAAGTTTTCCCGAACACATTAGTGTTAGGAGCTTCAGGTTAGGCAATCAGAGACTCGAGTGATGTAGGAAGCCCCCAGAAACCGCAGGACAGCCCTGAGGGATGAACATTTCACTGGCTGTATCGACAGCAACCTCGTGGAGGACCGAGTGTGATCAGGATGGCTCTGTTAGACCCACCTCAATCACATCCTCCCTGACTCCCAGTTCACTGACATGGAAGGCAGAGGGTCTCATGGACAGGATCCCGCCCCAGAAAAGGACAGTAGTGGCCGGTCGTATGTGCAGTGTTTCTTAAGAGTTTGGGGGCCCTAAAGAATGCCTTTTAAAAAAATGTTTGTTTTTTCTTCAGAAATGTAGTGATCATAATCCAAGATCTCAAAACACTGGAGCAATGAGAGTAGAAAAAGGAAAATTGGGCAAATAAGCATCCTAAAAACATCCAGACCCCCCCAAAATTGTATCTATAATGGGATTCAAGTGATTATACAGTAATTCAGTCCACAGGGCATGAGGCTCAACTGAAGGCCAGAAAGACAGAAACAGGAGCCAAATTTTCAGTAAAGGTGATGGGGAGCCCAGGTAAGGTAAGATGGCCTGTATTTTATATTATCATTGTTCAGTCACTAAATCGTGTCTGACTATGCAACCCTACGGGCTGCAGCAGACCAATCTCTGCTGTCCTCCGTTATCTCCTGGAGTTTGCTCAAAAATTCATGTGCACTGAGTTGGTGATGCTGTCTAATCATCTCATCCTCTGTCATCCCCTTCTCCTTTTGCCTTCAATCTTTCACAGGACCAGGGTCTTTTCCAATGAGTCAGCCTTTCACAGCAGGTGGCTAAAGTTATCTTATATGTTTTATAAGATAAAACAATAAACCGGAGGGGATGAACCAAGGCGTAGCTGGGATCTATGAAGATAAGCATCACCTCTAGACAAGATGAACGACTTCCTTTGGTTATATCTGGGAACCGGTGACAATGAACCATGGTGACCCCATGAAGACTGAGAGTTAAGCTGTGGTCCTGGGAGGGATGGAGGGAGGAAGGGAGGGATAATGGAGCAAGTAGTTTTAAGTATCTCAGCAACCACTGGCAGTGCATGACTGCTCTGCAAGGGATAAGGCATCTTTCCTGGTGTCCCCTCCCCCCCATACAAAAGATGTGACCTCCTAGAAGGTATTGAAACTGATCAATCCTTTCTCCTCCCTTTACCCACCTGTCCTGGGCGGGGGGCTACCCACGGAGACTGGTCCTAATGCCTGTGAAAGAGGAATGGGAAAACCTCCCACCCCACACTCTGCTCATGACCCATCAAAGTACAGACCAGTCTCTAACAATGATGGTCCTAGTGGTTCCTTAACAGTTGAGCCTTCCTTGACTGTAAGATTTGGAGGGGGTTACTTCAGGGAACACTAGATCGAAAAGAAAAGGAGGGTTTGGCGATCCATACTCACTTTCCTACAGGAAGCAAGATGGGAAAGGATTAGCAGAATAAAAACTAGGACATACCATTAATGACACTGAATAGCCTACCCTCCTTATGCAGCTTTCAGAAACACACACAAGGAGACAGAATACTCAGAGTTTTGAACCATTAAGTCTGAAAAGAAAAAAAAAAAAAAAAAAAACTGCTTCGGTGCCAGCACTAGCCAGGACAGACTTCCATGAATGAAGAGAATTTTATGTACGTTGGCCCAAACAAAATGATCTTATCACTAGAATCATGTTTGGTGGTCTAAATAAGATGAAGGAAAATGTAATTATAATCATATCTGCCTATTTGAGAGTCATCTTCTAAAAAAAAATTTTTGTTTTAGTTGCTGAATCAGAGACAGTCATCGTGTGTGTGGCAGCTAAAATACCCAGCCAATCGCAACCCTGACATCCGCGGCAAACTAAACAAACACAAGAGGTTGGTTTTGTTTTTCTGAAAGTTCTGGGAAGGCATCCATGATTAGTGTCACTCTGGCATTCAAATACAGTTGGAATAAAGCTGATAGCAGTTTTTGTGTTCCATAGGCAATAGCCAGACTTTCTGTAAAAACATGAAACGTTTATGCGGATCACAGTGGAAGGCTTGCTGCTTTTAGTCTCTGCGGTAACTTTATGATGTTTTTCAGCCGTACAGTGATCCATATATTGATTACAAATAAAAACAAAACAGGCAGTCAAGGCCTTAGAGGCACAGATGTAATAATGAACTCAATAACTACTGGAAATCAGAAGATAACTGCCTGCTAATGACAGGATTCTGAAAATTCTGCTCTTTGTAGCCACCATTTCTGAGGACCTACTATGTGCTAAGCATGGATCTGGCAGACGACGTGTGTTACCTCTCTGAATGCTCACAAAAAATCTGCCGGGTCAATTACCATCTTGATTTTCCAGAGGAGAAAAATAAACTCAGAGAAGCACAGGTCTCACGTATCATAGGGCAGAGCAGGCTCCTGAAACCAGGACACCCGAGGTACAGCACCCTACCTGTCCTAGGACACTAATCGTGAGCTTTCGTGAAAATGGTTTTGTTTTGTTTTTTCTATAAACTGAGGTATAGTTGAGTGAAAATGGGATAGTAATCAAAAGTTACTACAAAGCGGTTGACAAAGCTATTCTCAATTAACTAAAAACAAAGCTGGCTGAGGTTTCATTTTGCTGATGTCTATCTCACTGTGTATGTGAGATTCTATTTCTGTTCACAGTCAAAGCCCATCAATTTGTTTCATATTAAAAAAAAAAAAAAGCGTTCACAAAATCTGAGAGTCACGGCAGGCAACTCTTCCACGTACTAATGGTGTCTGGAGGCCAGAATTCCTGAGGTTTTAATCCTGCTTGAACAAGACACTTATCGCTTCATGCTGCGTTTCCTTCCTCCGGAAAATGAAGCTTGCTGTGCAGACTTGAGTCAAAGCCTGCAGAGCACGAAGAAGGCTTGCTTGATACACAGTAAGTACATGCACAGGTCAGCTTCCCGCACCTTCAGGCTCCTATTTACACATGGACTGAGCAGGTGATCGCACTGAGAGCATCCATCAGACTTCCTGAGCTTGAAAACCTGCTGAGAGCTATCTAAGCAGATGCACAAACGAGCAGACAGCCTTAATGTCTGCATGCTCACTGTCATGAAACAACAGGGAAGCAAAAGTCTGTGCCCTTGGGGAACGTTAACCCTGGCACCAGCGTAGAAGCAAGATGAGACAGACTGACAGAGGGAAGACATGGCTTAGGAGAGCCTGGGCCTTCAAGCTGAAGGCGTGGGCAACAGAGGAGGAAGGGCTGGGGGAGGTGGGGCGGGGAGAGGGTGCAGCGTGAGCCTGGAGGGAGCCCCTGACAGGCGCTGCTCAGAGAAGGGCCGCGAGTGCGTTCCTGGCGAGGGGACCCCAAGGAACCAGACAGAAACAGAGATGAGTGCAGCCTGAGGGAAATCAGAGGCTGATGAGCAGAATTATTTGATTCCAACTGAACAAAGCTCGATTGCATAGGCACTCGGAGGTCAGGGACTGACCCACAGATTGTTCCTTGTCTATTCCTTGCCTGAGGCCTAGTGTTTGGCAGGGAAATACTGGCTGGTGGATGAAAGTATAGAGGGATGGAATGACCAGTTGAAGGATGCTGGGGAATAATCGACAGGATGGGGCTGGTGAGGGCACTTCCGAAGAGCAGGAGCTTGAACAGACAGAATGAGTGCCAGCGGAGTGGCTGACATAAACCCACTCATTCGGGCATACCCTTTGATGAATCTTATCTAATCCATCCGTCTGCATAGCTGTCTTTAAGAAGGGAGGCCAAATGATTTGGCGGGGAGGGCTCATTGGGCTAATTCTCCCACCCCAGGGGAAACAATCCGATGGAGATATAAACTCCGAGGACCAGAGACTGGAAGCCCAGATCTGTGGGCAAATCTCACCATCCAGATGGCTCTGTCGATGCTAAATGGCTCTCCTGCTAATTAATGAAAATATAGTAAACTTACCTCCTCAACCAAGCTGGAAACTGAGACATTTTATCAGTGGCTCTGTTTCTGATTAAACGGGGACTTTTCATCTATTTCTAATCTTTCTGGTTCTAGTATCTGACCTCAAGAGCACCATTCCTTACCTTGGTTCCCCAGAACTGACTCCTCAGAAATAGTGCCCTTCTTTTGCAACAGCTGCTGTAAAAAAGCACCCCTCGTTTATACAGCTGTTAATAAAAGGGGATGTTTTAAGAGGACATAGAGCCGCTCTGACAGGCCTGACCTCTCTACCCATGCTTAACAGGAAACACTGCCTGCAGCTGCAGTCTCACCTGTAGCCCTATACTTACCAGCTCGGCCGGCTCTTACACACTGGGCACCCTGACGTTCTGAAGTCTACTCTCTGCGTCGACCAAACAGATATGCATTAACCACCTTCATCTAGAGATCCCAGGTTGCCCTTTCAACCCAGATTTTGTAGGATTTCATGGGACAGCTGCGGAAGCCTTCCTGGAAACAGGAGTTTGCCTGAGTTGGGGCTAGGGGAGGCCTTTGTATAGCCTCATCCTCTACAGGGTGTGTGTCTGATTTCATAAAGAACCCCCTAAGTCTTTCCAAACATTCCTCATTCCAATGGTGGTCCTTTCTCCCAGGCTACAGTAACGTGTACAAGACTTTTCAATCCCAAACCCCTTGCTGGTCTGTGCCTTGGGACAACTTCCTTGCAGGTGCTTTGAACCACAAAACTTTCATATGAACACACAGGACGTTACTTCTTCCTTTCCTTGTACCAGGACGACATGATCAATTTTAGTGGAATCAAATACACAGAGCTTCCCAGGTGGCTCAGTGGTAAAGAATTCGCCTGCCAATACAGGAGACACAAGAGAAGTGGGTTTGATCCCTAGGTTGGGAAGATCCCCTGAAGGCAGAAATGGCAACCCACTCCAGTATTCCTGCCTGGAAAATCCCACCGACAGAGGAACCTCGTAGTCTATAGTCCAGGGGCCACTAAAGAGCGGGATATGATAAAGCGCGTGTGCGCACTCACACATCAAATACACTATTTTTCCTTTGCTGTGATGCGCTTCTAGGCTGATGACACCTGGCCTGGGGTAAAGGGAGTAAAGACCGCAAGGGCTCTTGACACATTCAAGGCATCCTTCTACAGAAGGCCTTCACAAGTAGGAGCCACTTATCTTCTAAAACCAGTGAACTGCTTTGCAGGCTGAGGAAGAGAAGAGAAGAGTTGCCAAGCTACCAGTTCAGGAATCCAGTCATCCTGACTTTTCCCCTGGGGCTTGCTTCTGCTGCAACTAAAAATGAACCTCGGGTTCTTGGATATAGTCACATACCCCTCCAGCCAAAAAAACGAGGCAGACTGGGATGTAAGTGGAAACATTCCAGAGCGCTCTTAGAATGTGAATATCAACTTCTCCTGTTGAAAAAACTCAAGAGATGAAACCAGGATTGACGCTCAAAGACAAATTCTGGAGCCAGAAATAGACAATTGCTCGCGTATATATTCCAAGTGGATGAATTCCAGAAAAAATAATTTGCTAAGACCTCAGCCGACAGTTTCTGGTTCATCGGCCCCTCATGCCTGCGCCTGTCCCCACTGAGGGGCCGACTGTCCTCATTAAGAGAAAGGGGCTGCAGACGTCACCTTTTGCCACTTCCCCTCGATGTCCTCGAGAAAGAAAAATGGAAGATGTGAGATGGCAACGCCCACAGGGCAAAAATGCTGATTAGCTTCCAGGTGCCCTCAGGCTCCCAGGGATTACAGAGATGAAGGGAGGGGAATCAAATACACAGAGCTTCCCAGGTGGCTCAGTGGTAAAAAATTCGCCTGCCAATACAGGAGACACAAGAGAAGTGGGTTTGATCCCTAGGTTGGGAAGATCCCCCGAAGGCAGAAATGGCAACCCACTCCAGTATTCCTGCCTGGAAAATCCCACCAACAGAGGAACCTCGTAGTCACTGGGATTTGATTTTCCCTCTTAGAAAGAGGGGAGAAAGGGGAGCTAAGGCTGACAAATGAGACACACAGAATAAATAAATGAATGCTGTCAATCAGTGGAGTGAACAAATGAGTATGTTGCATACACTCTTTGAAAAAGCAGTCAGAGCCTCCTCCCCGCCATTTACTTATTGCTGCTGCTACTGCTAAGTCACGTCAGTCATGTGACCCCATAGACGGCAGCCCACCAGGCCCCCTCGTCCCTGGGATTCTCCAGGCAAGAACACTGGAGTGGGTTGCCATTTCCTTCTCCAATGTATGAAAGTAAAAAGTGAAAGTGAAGTCGCTCA
>SJYT01046642.1:174939-217785 GCA_006410635.1 Cephalophus harveyi
TGCATGACAGAGAAAAGTGAAAGTGAAGTCGCTCAATCGTGTCCGACCCTTCGCGACCCCATGGACTGCAGTCCACCAGGCTCCTCCGTCCATGGGATTTTCCAGGCAAGAGTACTGGAGTGGGGTGCCATTGCCTTCTCCGATTTACTTATTGGGAGGTCAAATTCACCCTGACTTATATTTTCAGACATGAGTTAATTCATTAGATCCCAAGGCACTATAGTCAGAGTCCCCCAAACGATGGAAAAGCCTGGTAACTCCTGAACTTCCCAGAATCCCTTGTTACATTCCACTGCTTACAAGAGGACCCTGAGAAGACAATGTGCAAGCATTTCACGTAAGTGCAGCTGAAGTCCATGCCTGTTTATCCACTGTAATGGACTAGATCACCCTCAAGCCCAAGTGAATCCCCCCTCCCTTCCTTAAAATGCTTTCCCAAAAGCCGCTCAAGAGGAGCCAAACTAAAAATTTGAGTTTTATCTCCCACCCATACACTTCCTGCCCCCAACCCACCAGATGCTCTTAAAAAGCAGACAGTGGGGGTGGGATGGGGTGGGTGGACGAAATCCGCATCTAGATCATGCATGCACGCATTCATACAGTCAACACGTGAAAAGTATAGTGTTAGTGCTCAGCCGTGTCCGCCTCTTTGCGACCCTGTGGATTATCGCCTGCCAGGCCTCTCGGTTCACAGGATTTCCCAGGTAAGAATACCGGAGTGGATAGCCATGCCCTCTTTCAGGGGATCTTCTCGACCCAAGGGTTGAACCCAGGTCTCCAGAATTGCAAATAAGCTTCTTTACCATCTGAGCCACCAAGGATGCAGGGAGGGCCAAAATAAGCCAAGTTCTGGGGCTATAGTGGTGAACTGGGACTGTCTCTTGGTTCCTAAGGAGCTTATATAGGCTATCTGGGTAGGTGGGTAATAAGACAAGTCGTTAAGGTGCAGTGATCCTTTCTGTAACAGAAGCACGAATGAAACATGAATGGCGGTGGTGGTTGAGCCGCTAAGTCGTGTCCGATTTGTGTAAACCCATGGACTGTAGCCCTCCAGGCTCCTCTCTCCATGGGATTCTCCAGGCAAGAATACTGGAGTGGGTGGCCATTTCCTTCTCCAGGCGATCTTCCCGATCCAGGGATTGAACCTATGTCTCCTGCTTTGCAGGCAGATTCTTTACCAACTGAGCTACGAGGGAAGCCCAGAACGCTAATGGAGGAACCAGCAATCCGTCCCTTCCCGGAGGGAAGGTTCTACAGAGCAGGACTCCCCTGAGCTGGGCTTCACTGAAGAGGTGGAGGTGAATGGTAAGCCGAGGGAAGAGAGAAAGTGTCTTACAGTTCCCGGCTCTAAGCCAGGGTAGTCATGAAACTTTCTAGAAGTCGATTCCTACAGAATTCCGTCCCTGGCCCAGATTGTTTTCCACTTAGAACTTTTCCACGTTCATTCTGCGTAAGTGCACTTACACAAAGCCATGGCCCTGATGGAGGATTTCTTGTATCTCACTATTAAAACATTAGATGATTCAAAAAAAAAAAAAAAAAGCAAGGTCTGAACCTGTTGTTTTAAGACCACAGTTCAAATACTGCTACTGATTTTACTGTGTGACTCTGGGTATGTCACATAACCTCTCTGTGCTTTCGGTTTTATTATCTACAAAGCAGAGAATTGACTATCTCACAAGAAGGCTATGTGATCAGAGAAGAGGATGGATATAAATGGGTTTTTAATGCTAAGATACCATTGTTTTCATCAGTAATCTATATTTATGCAGCTCAGTCTGGAATTTTGTTGCTTAAAATACTTGGCAAGTACTAAAAGTGAGAAAGGTGGCCCTGACTGGCAGTCCTGCACAATGACTGACATTCCACAAACAACACTCTCATTCCTAGGCTTTCAGTCTATAGAATTGCTCCATCCTTCCTAAAGTTTGCTCCCCAGACTGCACACAAACACCTGGAGATCTTATTAAACTCCAAACTCTGATTCACTAGGTCTAGAGTGGAGACTTGGGTTCAGAGTTTCTAAGAAGCTCCCTGGTGATGCTGATGCTGCTGGCCCCCAGGTGCTTTAAAAAATCAACGTGTGGCTGCCCCACTGGCTAAGAGTGGATTCAGTCACCCAGCTGAAGTAGCTCTTTAATTGCTAGCTCTTTCCCAACTGTGAACAACCATTCCTGTTGTGGTTCAGTTGCTAAGTTGCGTCTGACTCTCTAAAAGACCATGGGTTGTAGCATGCCAGGCTTCCCTGTCCTTCACAACCTCCTGGAGTGGCTCAAAGTCATGTCCATTGAGTCGGTGATGCCACCCAACCATCTCATCCTCTGTGTCTCCCTTTCTCCTGTTGCCTTCAATCTTTCCCAGGGTCAGGCTCTTTTCCAATGAGTTGGCTCTTGGCGTCAGGTGGCCAAGTACCAATTTCTATGCTCCAGTAAACCATCACTTCCTGAAACCAAACGGCCTCATGACACAGTAAATCACCCTCCAGTCACAGAGTGGTGACAAGACGTTGGATTCTGCAGCAGCATGAGGTCCAATTCTGACAGCAGAGCCTGTAGTGGTAAGAACTTCACCCCCACCTCAGCACAGTCAGTCACAGAGCTGGGAGGCTTTCCAAGTCAGCTCTGCACTCCGCTACCTCAAAGGTCACCACCTGACCACCACTCACCACTGGGTTACTTTCTCTGATGTTTTTTCTTGGTAGAGGAGCATGTATATCCTGAGACTATAAGCACCCCCAGGATGATAAATGCCCCACGTCTTCCCTCACCTGGCACAGGGCTAGGTCCTTGAACACCTGTGCAGTGAGTGAAGTGGGAACGTCCAGCATTTAGTGGACACACACCACATCCGTGCCTTGAGTGGCCCAGCGGCTGAGGAGGGCACAGGAGACAGCTTCGCCCACCCACCTCTGAGACTGCAACCCCCGAGGAAGTGCCAGGACCCCTCTGATCACGCTGCCTGTCACCGTCTCACGTCTCAATCCTCATGGTAGCCACACGAAGCACGTATGAACACCCACATGCTGCAGGTGAGGAAACAGGAGAAGCACAACACAAGATGCGTTCCACACAAAGAAACGCTGCTGCTAGCCTGTCTGCTCTTTCCTAGTCTTAGAGTGTGCGTGCATGCTCAGGGTTCAGCGCTTTGCAACCCCGTGCACAGCAGCCCACTAGGCTCCTCTGTCCATGGGATTCTCCAGGCAAGAACTCTGGAGTGGGTTGCCACACCCTCCTCCAGGGGATCTTCCCGAGATCGAACCGGAGTGTCTTAAGTCTCCTGCATCGTGCATCGGCAGGCAGATTCTTTAACCACGAGTGCCACCTGGGAAGCCCCCAATTACAGAGAGCACCTGTCTGCTCTTTCCTAGTCTTAGAGTGTGCGTGCATGCTCAGGGTTCAGCGCTTTGCAACCCCGTGCACAGCAGCCCACTAGGCTCCTCTGTCCATGGGATTCTCCAGGCAAGAACTCTGGAGTGGGTTGCCACGCCCTCCTCCAGGGGATCTTCCCAACCGAGATCGAACCGGAGTGTCTTAAGTCTCCTGCATCGTGCATCGGCAGGCAGATTCTTTAACCACGAGCGCCACCTGGGAAGCCCCCAATTACAGAGAGTATTTCCATCCAGTGACCAAAACCCAACGGCCTACTGCCCACTGCAAGAGTTCTATGACCTGGAATAGTGCCCAGAAAGGCAGCGCCATTCCTCCTGGGGCCTCTGTCATCTCCTTGACCCACGTGGGCATCCCTCACACAGAGAGAAACACCCAAGAGCTGGACAGAGCTGGCTTTGCACCCCAAGCCCACACCATGTGTCAGCTGGGTGGTGCCGCTAACCCTTTCTGCACCTCCACCAGGGGGGTAGCACCTCAGCTTCCTGCGAGGTTGAAAGGAAGACAGTATGTTTAAAGTGAGGTGATTGTGTTTAAAGACACCGTGGACGTCCACAAATCCAACCTCTCTTCTCCCATATAAGGGCCGCCTTCTTGCTGCTTCAGGGGGAACAGCATTAAGAGTTACACGTCCTACCTGGCTAATGAGAACAGAGAATTACTTGAACACGACTCAAGTCAGCAAAGGGCCAACTCCAGCCGCCACTGAAAGTCACAGTCCAATTACCGAGGCAAATTACAAGTGACTCTCTGGTTTAACTTGGAGGAGAATGGAAGCCATTAAAAAGATGATGAGATGCCTTCTTTGTAAAATTAACCTATCTGGAAGTCAAAAAGATGATCAAATCCAATTTAAAGGCATATGGACAGGGCCTAGCATATAATAGTGAGGGGAATATTTAAAATGTCCTAAATTTTCTCCCAAATGGATTTAAAGTCCTGAAGGTAACTTTTGTTTTGTTGCTGCAAATACTGTACCACAATGATTACCCAAGAAGGACTATGGAAAAAGAAGTGGCTCCCAAATCAGACAGAATTGAATTCTGTCTGATTATGTTCTGGCATATACTAGACTTGTGACCCTGGACAAGCTACACAAAAATCCTTAGCCTCACCTTCCTCAGCTAAAATAAATAAATAAACAAAATAACAATATTTGCCCTGTGGTCACTGAGAGATTAAAGTCTACAAAGGGCTTCCCAGGTAGCTCAGTGGTAAAGAATCCACCTGCCAATGCAGGAGATGCAGGTTCTATCCCTTGGAGTAGGAAATGGCAACCCATTCTAATATTCCTGCCTGGGAGATCCCATGGACAGAGGAGCCTGGGTGTCCATGTGGTCACAAAAGAGCCAGACACGACTGAGTAACTAAACACCACCACCACCACCAACAAAGGTATACAAAGCACCTGGCAAAAAGCAAGCACACAATGGATGCAGCTGTCAGTTACTGTGACTGATCCCTGGGAGCAGAAAAGGCTTTCCTAACAAACTGTAAACTGGCGGGTGTACATGAGGTGTACTTGATACTGGGCTATCATTTGTGCTGCCACTGGTTTCAGAAGGTTCCTAAAAATATCCTGAAGCTGTGACCCAAGAAGAATTTTTTTTTTTTTTTTAATTTTAAATCAGCCCTTAACTAGGTGTCATGGAGATTTCAGGAACATTTTGGACCAAGTCCCAGCTGTGCTACATTTCAAAGTTAAATATATTAAGTTTAAGAGCTACTGCTGCTGCTGCTAAGTTGCTTCAGTCGTGTCTGACTCTGTGCAACCCCATAGATGGCAGCCCACCAGGCTCCCCCATCCCTGGGATTCTCTAGGCAAGAACACTGGAGTGGGTTGCCATTTCCTTCTCCAATGCATGCAAGTGAAAAGTGAAGTGAAGTCGCTCAGTTGTGTCTGACTCTTAGCGACCCCATGGACTGCAGCCCACCAGGCTCCTCCATCCATGGGATTTTCCAGGCAAGAGTACTGGAGTGGGGGGCCATTGCCTTCTCTGAAGTTTAAGAGCTAGGCCCTATCAAATAAAAAGAAAAAGAAAAAAAAGACTTTTTTCCCCCCTCCTGTCCCACCTTCACCTCCCAAAGTCCTTCCTCTTAGTTCCCCAAGCACTACCAACCAAAGGCCCTGCTGGGGGCTTCCCTTGGGGGTCTCAGTGGGGAAGAGTCCGCCTGCCAGCGCAGGGGTTTGATTCCTGATCTGGGAAGATCATACATGCCGCGGAGCAACTAAGCCTGTGCACCAGAACAACTGAGCCTGGGCTCTGAAACAAGAGAAGACACCGCGGTGAGAAGCCAGAACACCGCAACTGGAGAGTCATCCCTACTCCCTGCAACTAGGAAAAGCCCACACAGCAACGGAGACCCAGCACAACCAAAAATAAATAAATAATAATTATTACTTTAAAAAAGATACTGCTGGATTCTCCTGGAATGAGCAACAGGGCCCCCTGCTGACCTCGCAACCCCAGCCCAGAGGAATGCCAGTTGGGGGCGACGGGGGGATCCTCTCTCCTCAGAAGGATCTTCACAACCCACGGATGCCAGATAAAAAAGGTTTTGTACCTGGATGCTCCTCTACTTGAAAACCAGGTGTCTTTGTTCCCGAGAGGCACCCTCAGCTCTGGGAGCGCCTCGCTCAACACTGTGTCATTCTCAAGCTCCCTCCAGGGCGAAATTCTAGCACGAATCCTCCGCATTATTTAAACTTGGTGTTTCCACCCTCACTTTCCTCTTTTTTCCTTCTGCCAAGTCCTTGTTGTCACTCTAGCTGAGCAGAAGCTAGACTGATCACATCCTGCACTGCATTTCCTTGTCCTGGCCTCGAGTATTAACCACAGCCCTGCCGCCCATCAAGTGGCTTCAGAAAGGGGAATCCAGGATCTAAGTTCACTGCTGTCAGAAATGAAGAAATCACGGAGTGAAAATGAAAAAGAAAAGCAGGGCTAGAGGATAACATTCGCACTGTTCTTTACAGAAGAGCCCGTGCTCTTAAAAGAAGGTGACACCCAAGACCAGCCTTGATTTATCCACCTGTCACACACTGCAGTCCACTCAGCTGAGAGTGAGTGAGAGGAACACTGGCAAAGAGACACATTTCTGCAGTTAAACTTGGGGGACAGCTGTCAGCACCCCAAATCACCTGACTGGGAGCTAAGACACCTGGGTTTTAGTCCCAGTTCTATCTGGGAGTTTAAGGAAGTCGTTTTTCTTCTCCGGGTGCTACATTTTCACAGGTAAACCATGTGCGTGGCAGCCGGGGGTGGGACGCACTAGACTTCAAGGATACATTCTCCTCTAACAATCTTGGACTCTGGGATTCTAAACAAGTGACAAAGACCTAGTGGATGAGTATGTCTACTGCACAGGCCGACGCTTTAGCCCAAGGATTGAGAGAACAAGAGAAGGGCAGGGAATCTGTAAACATGGCTGCATCCATGAAGATGCTTCCATCAGTAGGAAGCTTATGAGCATCTTTGCGACATGATGTAGAACCCTGATGAAATCGCATGATTAACAGGCAGGCAGGACAAGCCCCCTGTTCAGGAGCCAGACACCATTTTTGTGCCCAGAAGGAAGTCATGGATTAAATATTGCTTGGGGCTCTCTCTCCAGCCCTGTCCATCCCATTTTGTGTTCCTGGTCAGGCCACCAACAGCTCTTGCTGGGTCATCGCTAGCAGTCTATAAACACTTGTTACCCTTCATTTTCTTTTCCCCAGGGGCTCAGCAGGAAGTAAAGGATCTTCCTACAATGCAGGAGAGGCAAGAGATGGGGGTTTGACCCCTGAGTTGGGAAGATCTCCTGGAGGAGGAAATGACAACTCATTCCAGTATTTCTTGCCGGAAAAATCCCGTGGACAGAGGAGCCTGGAGGAGTAGAGTCCAAAGGGTCACAAAGAGTTGAACATGACTGAGTGGATGTGATGATGACCCTGCATCTAGGCCTGCCTTCTCCAATCCACTGCCCACACTCTGGTAGGAGTGGTCCCTCTAAATGGCAGCGAGAGCACACCAATGCCCTGAGAGCCTAGAGCCTTTCTCTTGCTCTCAGGCCAAACCCCCGCTGTCTTCCCATGCCCATTACCGCCCTCTCTCCCATCAAGCTCCAGCTGTAACAGGCGTGATCTCTCAAAAGCCACTGCCTTGCACCCCTACGCTTCAGGTCCCAGCTGAGGGGTCACTTCTCTGGAAAACCTCCGGTGACCCTCTGTGGACCAGGTGGGTCCTGCCCTGGACTCCGGACCACCTGCCTGCTCCCCATCACTGCACTGACCACATTTCACTGTGAATTCCTGTTTACTCATTCGCACCCCGCCCCCACCAGACTATCGGTGCTAAGGGGGCAGAAACCACATCTGTCTTGCAATCAGCACCTGGCACAGTGCCTGGCACACAGTGCAAACTTTAGAAACAAACACACAGAAATCTGCTGGAGAAATGAAGGGTCTCGTAATGGTGTGCTGCGGAAGGTGGAGAACAAGGGCAGGCTAAATGGAGAGGGGAGGCTGAAAGGGGGGTAGGGGCCGGCCGGGAGCCCAAGAGGGGACGTCTGTGCCTCTGCACGTCTGCCCAGAGGCTGGGTGAGGTTGTGAGCGAGGGCAGCGGCTGTGATCCCTGCAAGGGGAAGCGCGCGCTGTGCTCTGTCCAGTGTGCCCAGGCTGCACTCCACGGAGCCCAGGGACGCTGTCAGTTGTGTTTCCGGCGTTCGGACCTGCCGGCAGTGAGAACGTTGTTTCAGGGCTGCACGTCTGCGTGGAGGACTGAGGGTGTAGGAGTGGGTCACGAGTAAACTCAGCCATGCTAATCACTAGACAGCAGGAGCAAACATGTCCACTGCCCTCTCTGCTGTGCGCCAGCTCTGTCTGGCATGACCGCCCCGCTCCCTCTCCTTTTTAAAAGATGCCGATCCAGACAGGACATGGCTAGAAAACAACTGATGGATGGGGTTTGGCTACTATACTATTTAAACAGACACTGCGGGCACTTCCCAGAAATTGTGACAAGATAGAAAGGCAGATCAATGTGGCACTTCATGAGCGAAGGGGAAATGCAAAATGACTCGGGATTTAAAGAGACGGTAATCAAGAAGTTGCAAACTGGGGGAACTTCCAGAGCTGAGCTGAAGAAGTACAAGATGGGCAGGAACAATTGCAGCAGCAAGGACAGAGTTCAGAGGAGAACAAGCTCCTGTTTTAAAAACACATTTAGAAACATTACATTTCAAGACCAGAAATGATGCGCTTCAAAGAAATAAGCAGGAGAAAGAGCTTTCATACAAATCTTTGCTGGTGGAACAGAAAACCACCAAAAGACAGGGTGGATTGGGAAACGGGCCACATAAGCAGGAGGTGGAAGTTAAAGGAGGAGTCAGGCAGTCCCTTGAAAAACAAAGTAACCAAAACAAAGAATGAAAAACAGACAAGCACATACAGTATCTTGGCCAAATAGAGAGAGAATTCACACACGCACACGTCAATACGGAAGGGCTACAAGTTCTAAAAAATTCACACACACACACACACCAATACAGAAGGGCTACAAGTTCTAAAAAATTCACACACACATACACACACACACCCCCCCCAATACAGAAGAGCTACAAATTCCCAGAAAAATCTGTGATCAGATCCTGCAAACAGGCAAACAACAGATGTGGCTTTGGCCTTAATTAATTGTGGGAATTGAAAATCAAGCCAAGTTAGGCCATCTAAGTAAATTCATCCCATTGTATGTTTCTCCTTTTAAAGGAAAGGATAAAATTTTCACGTCATTTCCTAATCTTCATAATTACTTTTGGCCCAGTTTTTAGAAGCAGCTGGCATGAAAACACTGCAGAAGTGCTCAGCTTTAGCAGCACCTTAGTGGCACCTGGGAGCTTCACACTCCTGCCACCTGGCACCCTCCCCTGCAGGTTCGGATTTAACTGGTCCAGGGTGTGGCCTGGGATGTTTAATAGTTCCCAGCACTATTACATGAGAACCACCGTCTTAGTATTTCCCAGATTCACATGGCAACTTCTCAATTTCTGGAACAGATAATCAAGTGGAAGGAATTCAAACTCAACTATTCTATCAGAAAGTCTCTTAATTCCTAAAAAGAAAACGTCTTTTCCTGTTTTACTATCCCCTTTCTCGACAACTGGATTCCTAAAATCAAAGCCCACCACTGGGTTGGCCCCTTTGGCCACGAAAGGGACGAGGAGATAACGTCCAGTCCTTCATGCCCCGTCTGGTCCAGGTTTCAGCAGGAGAGCATCTCTCAGAAAGTGATGTTTCACCTCTCAGAAGGGGGCTGCCCGCGCTTAAGGGCTGGCAGGGGCCCTCCCTCCTTGCCGTCCTATGTCTGGAAAGCACGTTGTGCTATCGCTAAATCAAAACCCTGTCTGACAAATCTATAACGGGGCTTCTAAGTGGAGAAATTCATTCCCTGTGATGCATCTAAGGAGATGATGCCAAAAAGCCCATTAGTTCAGATGAGGGGACCAGATGAGGGAACCAGCATAAACACAGGACATGACAAGAAAGAACCATTTACATCTTACCCAGACCCTCCTAATGGTAAGTGGCTCGAGTAATTAATGAAGCTACCTTACTCCACCTCCTATAATAACTATGGAGTGACATGTACCAATGCTGGCTCTTGGAGAAAATCCCAGTCTTGAAATACGCATACCAAGCATGGCGCCTTCCTTTATTCCACCCACAAAATACTGTGTTCTGCACAACCTTGGAAATTCCAGTGTGACATTAAACCACATACCTTGCTTCTCCTTCCCTGTTATCTAAGCAGCATTTTATACACATTTCCATTATTAAATAGAAATGAATGATGAACTGTGTTTTAGAATTGATTCTCTAAGAAACCAAGGACTTCTTTCTATTGTGTTCACTGCTATAGCCTGAGTTCCTATAAATGTGCCCAGAGCATAATTGGCACTCGATAGAGAGTTGTTGGATGAAGGAAAAAGCAACAACAACAACATCAATGGAATACAATAAACAACAATACATATGCATACCTACATACCTTGCTTCTCCTTCCCTGTTATCTAAGTAGCATTTTATACACATTTCCATTATTAAATAGAAATGAATGATGAACTGTGTTTTAGAATTGATTCTCTAAGAAACCAAGGACTTCTTTCTATTGTGTTCACTGCTATAGCCTGAGTTCCTATAAATGTGCCCAGAGCATAATTGGCACTCGATAGAGAGTTGTTGGATGAAGGAAAAAGCATTTGCTATACTGAGTGGTCACTGAGATTGGCATGAGTCACTCCTCTTGCCCCCCAACTCCAGGGCAGGAGCAGCTTACAGTGTTTTTTCTTGCTCTGTTTCTTTCTTTATTTGATTAAATCGATATTAGATGTCCATTATGAAAAAATCATCTTTAAACTCCAGCATCCAGAGATAACTAACATGCAACTTTTAGTGAATCTTTCCAAAGTTTTCTTTTTAGATAAAATGAAAAGATCCCTCTTTCCTGTGTTGTTTTATAACCTGCTATTTTCCACTTAACACATCATGACTATTTTCCCATATCAGGAAAATAGTCATGATGACCACTCAGTATAGCAAATGCTTTTTCCTTCACCCAACAACTCTCTATCGAGTGCCAATTATGCTCTGGGCACATTTATAGGAACTCAGGCTATAGCAGTGAACACAATAGAAAGAAGTCCTTGGTTTCTTAGAGAATCAATTCTAAAACATAGTTCATCATTCATTTCTATTTAATAATGGAAATGTGTATAAAATGCTACTTAGATAACAGGGAAGGAGAAGCAAGGTATGTAGGTATGCATATGTATTGTTGTTTATTGTATTCCATTGATGTTGTTGTTGTGTGTGTGTGCGCTCAGTTGTGTCTGACTCTTCGTCACTCCATGGACTGTAGCCCACCAGGCTCCTCTGTCCATGGAATTTTCCAGGCAAGAAATAATGGAGTGGGTTGCCATTTCCTTCTCCAGGGGGATCTTCCCAACCCAGTGATCAAACCTGTGTCTCTTGTGTCTCCTGCAGTAACAAGTGGACTCTTTGCCACTTGCGCCACCTTGGGGAGCTCATTCCATTGACAGATTTCACTAAAACTGACATGTGCAAGTCTCTGTTTTTGCCATTCTAAACAAAGCCTGCATATAGGACAAAATTCACCAAGTAGGATGTCTGGGTCAGAGTTGCAAGAAGACGTCCATGAAGGGAGAGGTTACCCAACACCCAGAGTCTGCTTCTCAGTAAGTATTCAAATAGTGACTGATTAATCTCCAAGCTCCAGGAGTTGACATTCTAAAAGGAGAGAAAGGCATGTAAACAAACAAGCCGGCCATGGCAGTCTAACGTGATGTACGACGTGCTTGCACGCACACACTGACACAGGCACCAAAAATGTGGAAAACCACGTGTACCTTTTCATGTTAATCGGTTCGAAGACCCTATACCAACCTTATTTAAGAAAATTATCTCAATTTTGGAGGAAAATTCTCTGAATGATGGAAAACAACCAGGGGTGCTAGAAATGTATAGTTTAGAGAGGAGGTGGGGTGGGATGTGTCTCTGTGTGTTGGGGGTGGGCAGGAGAGGGCTCACTTTCCCCAGACACAGGACATGTACCACTATGAACAGCCATCTCCCCGGCTGAAAGAGAAATTGTGAAAAATGAACAGACAGCAATCCCAAACAAATGAAAACGCTGGCTTTAAGACCAACACTGCCAGCTGTTCTTCACGCAAACAGGAAGAGCAGATCGGGAGGGCAGGCCTCTACCGGGCACTGAAAAGAACAACCAGCTTCTTTATCCAGATCCGCTGCCATCTGCCACGGGGACCAGACCCGCGGCCACAGGAAGAAGCCGGGAGACGGCAGCCAAGCCCGGAGACAGACACCACCTGGGAGGCGGGGCGGGGGTCTGATGCCTCATCTCTTCATTCAGCGATGGTTCTCGGGAGAAGACAGGGCTTGGATCCCGGGACTAGGAAGCGCTGAGTCGCTGGAGGACACCATCACTGTGCCTTTATCTTCTGGGGCAACCACATCAAAGGGGAGAAAACCAGGAAGAAAGAAGGGGCCAGATACAGCTGCACAGAAACTTCTTGGAGGCCGGAGGCCACGGCGTCTTCATCTTTGTTGCTTCTACAACACTGAGTTAAGTGAAAGTTGCTCAGTCGTGTCCAAGTCTTTGTGACCTCGTGCACTGTGGCCCGCCAGGCTCCTCTGTCTATGGGATTCTCCAGGCAAGAATACTGGCGTGGGTAGCCATTCCCTTCGCCAGGGGATCTTCATGACCCAGGGATGCAACCTGGGTCTCCTGTATCCCAGGCAGACTCTCTACCATCTGAGCCACCAGGGAAGGCCACTGAGAAACCAAGTATGCACTTAAAAGACTTCCACTGAATTGAAGTGAAAAGGCGACAAGAAACTTAAGTCACCAAGGAAACAAAGGAAGAGTATTTGGGTTAAAAACAGAAGAATCCATGCATAATGCAGAAGGAAGATCCCAAAGATACCTAATACGCTGGTGCCCGTGTCAGACTCCGACTGAGTTAGAAGCTGCGGGTCAGAATCCCGGTTTCAGCTCACTCGCTGGCAGAACGACCAGAGGCACTGGCGTCTCTTAGCCGGTTTCACGGCCCATCTGCTGGGGGTTGCTATAGGCCTGAGATTCTCAAAGTACGGGCTAAAGCAAAACTAAACGTGTATGCTGGTTGCAAATCAACTGTATTTCAATAAAATATATTAAAAAAGAGAGAGAAGGTAAGCTCATCGAGTACACTGTTGGCCTGTTTTTCCTTGTTCTATCCACAGTGATACTCCTGCCACATTGTAGATACTTCACAACGGAGTCAGTCACTCATTCTTATAATGAACCAATTAATTAACCATCCCCACTGTATAAGTGAGAACTAAAGGCCAGACAAACTACACTAGCTTTAAGTCACAATTAGCAAGTGAGCCTTGAGTGACATCAAGACTCCACCGTGCAAACGAACTTCACTGTGACCTGTTTCAGAGGTCCCCGCGTCACCCTAAGAGAGGAAACATGGGGGTCAGTGCCGAGAACTCTGTACCCAGTCGCTCCCCTTTGTAGCTATTCCAAAGCATTTTACTGGCTATTTGAGCTCCTCATCCTTACATGGGTCTCCTCCATCTATTCATCATTTCTTCCCAGATGACCTTTCTGCAAGGCCCTATGCCTACAGCAGTAACACTGCCAGGGGAAGCCGTGACTTGTCATGATTAAGCAGGGCTCTGAAGTCAGAAAAACCTGGTGCCAAGATCCATTCGACCACCGACAGACTGACTATGAGAACTCCAACAAGGTTAGCCTGGTTAAGCCTGAGGTGTCTCACTTGAAGAACAGCAATGTTAATACCAACCTTACGGGGACTTTGGGAGGACTGAGAATTAGGTATAGAAATTGTAGGGAGTCTAGCAAGCAGCAATCACTTCCTATGTGTTAACTTTCTCTTTTTCCTTTAAGCTTTTAAGTATTATTTAGCAAGTAATTCACTCAGAGATCTGTTGACTTCTACTAATGCAAGTCACTATAAATCCTAAGTGACTCCTTTCAACCAGTCATTTGGTTAATGGCTTTTTTTTAAAATGCCCTCTCCCCACATTGACAATCCCTTTAGCTTTTGATAAATCTTTTTTTTTTTTTTTTTTTAGCCACAAAATCAATTCTGAAGCAAAGAGAAAACCATATTCATTGTCATTAGCACAAAATCCCCAAGGATTCACGTGATCAATTGGTCAAAGGTCTGAGCCGAGCTAGTCTTTCATCTCCTCGTTTTGCATGTGAGACCAGGGGATGGCGGCCAGGGGTAACCTCAGGGTATGAGGAGGAGCAAACCTAGCTCTCGGCACAAGATTAAATTAGCAGATGTAAGAACGAAGGGAAGCAGGGAAGCGGCTGGGAAGCTAGTTCATCCTTATATTTAGGGTACACTCTGGGAGTAAATCTGTTGGTACTCACAATGTACCAACCGTTTAGATTAAGACTTAGTTCTATTTTTCACCTCTGTGTTTTACCTCTACAGTACTACTTCTCCTCCAATTAAAAATGTAATTCTTTCAGGGCAGAGACCACTGAGCCAAACAACAGGAGAAACGTGGAATTCACAAGCCTCCCTTGTCCAGAGCCTCAGCCTGAGCTGTTCCCACAGCCTTGAGCTCTGAGGTCCGGCCAGCTCTTTTCAGGTTAACTACTTCTCACACCACGGTTGCAGCTCCAAGGTCGTTTCCTCAGCGCATCCCTGGGTGATCCTACTAAGCCTTCCCACACCTGCTCTCTATCAAAGTCACCTGACTTGCTTTCTTTAAGGCTGTGATCACCACCTGAACTTATCTTTACATCTGTTTGCTTCGTCTGCCTGCCCATGAAACATAGTCTGAGAAGACAGGGCTTCTGCTTTTATTTTTCCACTGCTCTAGTCCCCAGCACCTAGGACAGTTACTGTCACACCGCAGTAACTGCTTGCCCGCGTCCCTGGCGGCTCAGATGGGAAAGAATCTGCCTGCAATGAGGGAGACCGGGGTGCAATCCCTTTGTTGGGAAGAGCCTCTGGAGAAGGGAATGGCTACCCACTCCAGAATTCTTGCCTGGGAAATCCCATGGACAGAGGGCCTGGACTACAGTCCATGGGGCCACAAAGAGTTGGAGACAACTGAACGGCTAACGCTCACTTGGTAAGTGCTTAATTTCATATCCCTTGAATAAACAAATATAGTGAATATTCTCATGAAAAAGTATTTAACTAATTGAAGGTCACCAATTTTATCTGATCCCTTGACAAAGAGTAGACAGTCCCCAAATGGGGGCTGTTGACCAAGCCACGCCAAATAGACCAGGGATCTCGGCTCCTGCCTTCAGTGGTTCAAAGGGGCCTAGAAGTCCTGTACAAACTCATGAAAGTCCTATCTGTCACCTGCCTCTGGTTTTTCTCTTACTTCCTTTTTCTCCCCAGTACCCAACTTTCTCTCCATGAGAGAGAAATACATATACACGTGTGGGCTTCTCAGGTGGCACCAGTGGGCAGAAGACGTAAGAGATGAGAGTTCGATCCCTGGGTCAGGAAGATCTCCTGGAGGATGGAATGGCAACTCACTCCAGTATTCTTGTCTGGAGAATCCCAGGGACAAAGGAGCCTGGCGGGCTACAGTCCGTGGGTTCGCAAAGAGTTGGACACAACTGAAGCGACTTAGCATGCATCCACACATACACATGTGTACACTGTTCGACAACTTAAATGTTTCCCTCTCATTTTAAATCTTTTTTTTAAAAGTTAATTAACTGGCTGCACTGAGTCAAATTGGCTGCACTGGCCCAAAGGCATAAAGGAGTGAGCAAGATGGACGTGAAACCTGGTGTTTCTGGCTCTAAAATGCTCACTCCTTCTTTCTACTACAGTAAGCTGCCTTTTCAAATACATAAAGCGGATTTTTTAACATCAATATTCAAATACACTTGAGAGAAATAACATTTGCACAGCTTCAGTGAGTAGCTTCCTCTCTCAAAAGTTGTCTCCATTTCCTGACACAGAATTAATTTAGGAAATGTTCACATTTTAAATCTGTAACTCAATTTGCTCCTGGCAATACAGTCTTGAATTTATATAACACTATCACAAGTTCCATTAATAATTACAGAAATATTTTATACACATATAAAATACCCGGATTTTATATACGTATAAAACTATCCATCTTAAGGATAAGTTTTGTAAGTCATAGCTTCAAAATTCTACTGCAAAGTTAAAATATATTCCCAAGTTAAGATTTTCCCAGTTGCCCAATTCAAAATGTAAGACATTAGAGTGTATTCTCCAACTGGATTATTAAAAATAGATTCTCAAGTCCATTCTGAACTCAAAAATAACCTAGTCCATGTTACGATCAAAACGAGAAGTGTGAATATAGGCAAACCCAAAGCATGAAATGAACTATCCAGTAAATAAAATGTAAATCAAACAGGCTAAAATCAAGCTGTACATTTATGATGCTGTATGTGTCTGCATACAAAAATAATTCCGCCCTTCAGTGTAAGATATTCTTTTAAAAATTACTGTAGGACATTAATCAAAAATTCACTGAGTGTAAGATCTTTCAATAAAACAAAGCTACACAGTCAAGTTTATTTGTGAACATTAGCGTCAGGGAAGGAAGAAAACCCCAAACATGGATAATTCAGAAGTCCTTTTTGGAATCTTTTCAGCAACAGATTTAGTTTTTTTCAACATGCACTGTTTTTTGACAGTGTGCTAAAGCTCTGGGATTATCCAGTCTAGGAGCGCCCACTGTTTAATAAACACAGGGCTTCTTTGGGGTACGGTCCTTACTGTGAAGTTGTTCAGTCTTGAGGGGGTAGAGTGGTGGGTACAGAGAAGAACAAGTATCATTTCAGCAGAATACACCCTGAGTCACAAGTGCAGGGGTGCTAGGGAGGGGAGGGTAGTGTCAGCCCAGCCCAGTTCAACAGAGGCGTGGGGGTGGCCAGTGAAGCGTGAGGGGTTGACTCTCGGCCTGGCCCCTCATAGTCAGGAGACCTGATCGGGAGCACAGGGTGAGAGGGCTGGCAGGAACGAACACGGCCCGGAAAGCGCAGGCGTGTGTGCACCTGCTGCTGGGGATGAGGGCACAGGGCTCAGCCAGGAGGGCCCGAGGGCGGCGCTCTCACCATGGGGGCCCGAGGGGCCACTCTATGTGGACAGGGCCAAGTCAGGAAGAGAGACACCCTGGGTGCTTGTGGCAATACCAGATACCTCGCCCGATGACTTGGAGAAAGTGGGAAAACTCAAGCCAAACCGACTTTGGCGCTAAACGAAAGAAAAAGAGAACGTGAAGTCGCTCAGTCGTGTCGGACTCTTTAAGAACAGATTTGTGCTCAGATGCTCAGTCATGTCTGACTCTTTGCAACCCTATGGACTGTAATCCGCCAGGCTCCTCTGTCCGTGGGATTTTTCAGGCAAGAATACTGGAGTGGGTTGCCATTTCCTTCTCCAGGGGATCTGCACAACCCAGGATCAAACCTGCGTCTCTTGTGTCTCCTACACTGGCAGGTGGATTCTTTACCAGTGCACCACTTGGAAAGACCCCATAAGAACAGATTTAGGTTTCTTCAAAAGTAGACTTTTAAGGCCAGTGAATCTGAAGCCAAACTACCCCATGGATGCATGGCCAAGTCCACAAAAATAGATGTGACCAACCTCAACTGCCCAGTTTCCATGGTGGAGGGTCCCAATTCTACACCACCTACTGGCTATAATGACCCTTTAAGTTCTTTGCCTCAGATTCCTCATCTGCAAAATGAGGATAATGTCATCTGCCATCGTGGGGTTTTCTAGAAGGGAATGTGGGAATAATTAAATGATAGAATGAATATGAAAGGACCTTATAAAATCTAATTCTCCACAAATGAAAGAAATAACTTATTGCAGGCTCAGCTATAGTATTACAGAACATAAAATTATCAAAAGGGAGAAGAAGCTTCAATGTATTAATTAAAATGAAGAGGACTGTTTTAATTAAAAAAGACAGATTAGCCCATACAAAGGAACCACTTATTTTTAATAGCATAAAACCACCTCTCAACCTCTCCTTGACCCCAGGAGTCATCAAACAAATTCTAGGCCAGACAGGGGTGAACAGTGTAAACTTCACAGTGATGGATGTGTCACGAACAGAATTAAACCACAAAGCCAATTAAGTCATGAAAGCAGTGATACAACCAGACAGAGGGTTCAGAGGAGCATCTCTGAGAGATTTCATTAGCTAAACCACAAAGTCCTACTGAAAAGCACACCAGCAATCTAGCTAAAAATGGGTCACTTTATTTATAGATTCCATAACCAAATCATATATCCTCAAAAAAAAAAAAAAAACAGCCTCTGAAAAATATCTTGAATAGGTATGTTAAACAGGGCAGCTCCATGCCTACTGAAGGAAATAAGGCAATGATCTGTTTAAACTGTAAATAAACAGGCTTCACATGATGCCAGCAAAAGTGCGTAGATTATGCCCTCCTGGGGAACACACGGTACTAGTTTGGGGCTGAGACCAAACTCAGCGGGATCCTGTTTCCTTGAACAGGTTGCTGCTAAAATCCATCGTGAAGGAGGCAGTTTTGCTAGACTCAGCAGGTGCTCCTATTGTGGGGAGCACAGTCATTCTGTGAAAATACTGTCTAGGGCAGACTGTCAGAAACTGTACGAGGGGAGCGAACTGCAAGCCTGGGAAATGCAGCCTCTTAACTGTTCAGACAAGTGACAAGTGCGATTCGCTGAAATGCCAGCTGCAGTGACTGATCTGAGTGGCGGAGGCGGTGGGAGGACGTTTAAATTCTGTTCCCCTTATTTTGCTCTATTTTCAAGTTTTACCAATGGCCATATTTTTAAAATTAACAAGAAATAGCAATGGCACCCCACTCCAGTACTCTTGCCTGGAAAATCCCATGGACAGAGGAGCCTGGTAGGCTGCAGTCCATGAGGTTGCTGAGAGTTGGACACGACTCAGTGACTTCACTTTCACGCACTGGAGATGGAAATGGCAACCCACTCCAGTGTTCTTGCCTGGAGAATCCCAGGGACGGCGGAGCCTGGTCAGCTGCCGTCTATGGGGTCACACAGAGTCAGACATGACTGAAGTGACTTAGCAGCAGCAGCAGCAGCCACTCAGATGGAGATTTTGCAAAATACAGAAAAAGACTAAAACAGCAATGGCCAATTCCACCATCCATCTGCTTTATATGTCTCTCTAGTCTTCTTTCAATGAATATGCTTTATTTTTTTCATATGTTACACCATTATTTTAAAAAGGAGGGCAAAATAAACAATATATATCTATATCATATGTTACTTATAATTACAGAAAGCAAATTAACACAACATTGTAAGTCAACTACACATCAATAAAAAAAATAAAAACAAAAAGCACAGTTGTTAGGCCAGATGATCATAAACCATGTTAGACAGTTAAAATTCTCTTAGAAACATTCAAAGAAACAATTACTCCAGCTAACAATGGCAATATTTTGAAACCATGGTAATTTACATTTGACTAATTAAAAATTGCTGCTAATTATACTAAAAACAAAAAACTAAAGGCATGCATGCTCAGTTGTGTCCGACCCTTTCTGACTCCACAGACTGTAGCCCGCCAGCCTCCTCCCTCCATGGGATTTCCTGGGCAAGAATACTGGAGTGGGCTGCATTTCCTTCTCCAGGGAATCTTCCCGACCCTGGGATGGAACCCACATCTCCCATGTCTCCTGCATTGGCAGGTGGATTCTTTACAGCTGAGCCACCCTGAGCCACCTTAGTACACGTAATAAGCCACCTTATTACGTGTACTCCTTCCCTCTAAAAGAGGAGATCTGAACTCAGCCTGGAATATGTATGAGCAAGTACATTCTTGCTTATTGACCTCATGAAATTTTAAATGACCACCACCCACTGTTAAAGATGAAAGGGACGTGTCTATAGGTTCCTGCAGCTCAGCCCCTCACCTTGGACTTGATGGTGCCTTTGAAAAGGAGCTTTAACATGACCCAGACCAGAACAAAACTTCATCTCACACACCCAAACAGAATATGACATGGTTAAAAGGAGGAGGCAGAGGAACACACCTGAAGTTCTGGCTTAAAAAGAAACACCGCCACCTGCACCAATTCCCAGGGGCTCCCCTGTCTGTTCAAGAACATCCTCTGCACAGAGATGTTTGTCCTGGTTGATCACACTGAACAGTGTTTTGGTCCAGGAGGTCCAATGTATACACGCTTAGAGGGCTGAAGGGCAGGTAAATGGCTTATAAAAGGACCAGCGGGCTCTCACCAGTCCTTTTCACGTGTTAATGTTTCAAAGACACCAGCACCCATGAAACACCTGGCCCAAGTCCTGGCACCCAGCAACGCCACCCGTAAGTGGAAGCAGGTATTGATGTATCGATCTGCACCTCTACTCGTATCTTACAGACGAACCCAACATTTTCTAAAATGACTGTCAGTTGCTCACATAAGGCTGATACTAGTGATCACGTCAGACCATCTCTCCTGATTGCTTCTTCTCAGCCGTGGTGCTGAAGGTTTCGCTTAACCATGCTGCAATCCCAGCTACCTACCCGGAGCCACTCAACACCAGATTTAGAGAGCAAAACACCACCAGCGTGAGTACAGACTCAGGACGGGATACAGTGACTACTTGTCATTTCTTCCTTTACACCAGTGATCCTTGTGAAGTGAAGTCGCTCAGTCGTGTCCGACTCTTTGCAACCCCATGGACTGTAGCCTACCAGGCTCCTCCATCCATGGGATTTTCCAGGCAATAGTACTGGAGTGGGTTGCCATTTCCTTCTCCAGGGGGGATCTTCCCGACCCAGGGATCAAACCCAGGTCTCCTGCACTGCAGACAGACGCCTTACCCTCTGAGCCATCAGGGAAGCCCTACAGTGATCCTTGGGCATCTGTTTAACTTCACTAAGCCTCAGTTTCCTCATCTACAAAATGGGGATAAATGGCACCTATTTACTTACTTCAGGACTTCAGACGGTAAAGAAACTGCCTGCAACACAGCAGACCCAGGTTTGATCCCTAGGTCAGGAAGATCCTCTGAAAAAGGGAATGGTAACCCACTCCAGTATTCTTGCCTGAGTAGCCTACCAGGCTCCTCCATCCATGGGATTTTCCAGGCAATAGTACTGGAGTGGGTTGCCATTTCCTTCTCCAGGGGGGATCTTCCCGACCCAGGGATCAAACCCAGGTCTCCTGCACTGCAGACAGACGCCTTACCCTCTGAGCCATCAGGGAAGCCCTACAGTGATCCTTGGGCATGTTTAACTTCACTAAGCCTCAGTTTCCTCATCTACAAAATGGGGATAAATGGCACCTATTTACTTACTTCAGGACTTCAGACGGTAAAGAAACTGCCTGCAACACAGCAGACCCAGGTTTGATCCCTAGGTCAGGAAGATCCTCTGAAAAAGGGAATGGTAACCCACTCCAGTATTCTTGCCTGGAGAATTCCATGGACAAGAGGACCCTGGCAGGTTACAGTCCGTGAGGTTGCCAAGAGTCGGACACAACTGGTGACTAACATGACACTGCTCAATAAAAAAACACAAGTCCAAAACGCTCTGCACACGGGTAGGCACAAAGACAGTGCCCCAAAACAGTGAGGGGTTGCTCCAGCACAGGCCGCCTCCTTGACTAACCTTGTTCCCTAGGAATTTACAGCCACATGCTAGGAAAGCCTGCCCACGCAGGAGATGCAAGAGATGCGAATTTGATCCCTGGGTCGGGAAGATCACCCGGAGGAGGGCATGGCAACCCGCTCCAGTATTCTTGCCGGGAGAATCCCATAGACAGAGGAGACTGGTGGGCTACAGTCCATGAGATTGCAGAGAGTTGGACACGACTGAGCATGCAGGTATGCTAGGAAACACAGGTTCGCTAATAGGATGGAGAGAAACCACAGTCATCTGCCGAGCTAGCAAGGAACACCCGTGAGAGACCGGCGGCCACAGCTTTCGGCACACATGCTGCCGAGGGGCGATGCCTCTTCCAGCCAGACACCAGGCACATGAGGGCAGCCCACTGCTCCGACACCCCTGCCCTTCCCCCGCTGCAAGGGGGGCTGCAGCTGAAGGTGCAGGCCTGGTGAGGAACCACGCTCCTTCTGCTCGGCTCCTCCAGCACTGCTGGGAAGATGCGCCCATCCCCAAGCCGCGTCAGGAGCCTCCATCACAAGAGGAGCCAGCTCACGGAACACAAGCCTTGCCCAGCATAAAGATGGTCTATTTGGTCCCCGTTCACTTTAGTAACAATTTAGCCCAAAACTTTTGTAGCAGAGAACCCACTTACTGGGCCTCCTCCTGTCTCAACAAATGTGTCATCCCTCCCTTGTAGTTTGCAAGATTATTGCTCACACTCTTTCTGGACAATCACAATAAAAACAAATGCTCTAGCTGACAGCCATGTTGGCAGTTTTAATTTTTAATCTCTAAACTGAGTATCAGTTATAAGGAAGTCTGGAGCCAAAGAAGGAGAATGAATTAAGCAGCAGCATGAGGTACAAACATTCAGTATATAAAACACTTTTCCCTTATATCTTGGTCCGTGTGTGTATGTCTGTGAATATATGTGTATGTACGTGTGTGTGTGTGTGTATGTGTGAATGTGTATGTACATGTGTGCATGCATGTGTGTGTGTGTGTGTCTATGTGTATGAAATAAACAGAGCTTCAGAATGTTAGCTCAGAATCAGCCAGTCCAGTTCCCCAACTCAACACTCATGAGAAAACTGTTTCAGAAACGTTAATGTACCAGAGGTCACAGTGAAAAGTGTCACTCGCTCAGTTCCATGGACTGTGGGCCACCAGGCTCCGCTGACCATGGAATTCTCCAGGCAAGAATACAGGAGTGGGTAGCCGTTCCCTCCCTTCTCCAGAGATCTTCCTGACCCAGGGATGGAACCTGGGTCTCCTGCATGGTTGGCGGATTCTTTACTGTCTGAGCCACCAGGGTTTCACAGAGGTTTTGTCAAAACAAAAAAGCTTAAACCACAATCTGTTCGATCCACCAGTTTTACGGATGAAGAGGCTGCTGCTGCTGCTGCTGCGAAGTCGCTTCAGTCGTGTCCGACTCTGTGAGACCCCACAGACGGCAGCCCACCAGGCTCCCCCGTCCCCGGGATTCTCCAGGCAAGAACACTGGAGTGGGTTGCCATTTCCTTCTCCAATCCATGAAAGTGAAAAGTGAAAGTGAAGTCGCTCAGTCGTGTCTGACTGTTCGCGACCCCATGGACTGCGGCCCACCAGGCTCCTCCGTCCATGGGATTTTGCAGGCANGACCCCACAGACGGCAGCCCACCAGGCTCCCCCGTCCCCGGGATTCTCCAGGCAAGAACACTGGAGTGGGTTGCCATTTCCTTCTCCAATCCATGAAAGTGAAAAGTGAAAGTGAAGTCGCTCAGTCGTGTCTGACTGTTCGCGACCCCATGGACTGCAGCCCACCAGGCTCCTCCGTCCATGGGATTTTCCAGGCAAGCGTGCTGGAGTGGGGTGCCATTGCCTTCTCCGGATGACGAGACTAAGGCGCAGCAAAGCGGACAACACAGCAGTTAAGTGCAGACTGTGGACTCTCGAGCCCAGCACATCGCTCCGTCTTTCTAGCTCTTCTCAGTCTTGCTGGAGAAGCGGACACAGTGACACGGCACCTCATCCTGCCAACTGCCCGGACGCATCTCCCTAGACTTTCAGGGACTAGAAGAGAGAGCTAGTCTGTCTTTAGACGTTCTGGGAGGCCGACAACCCTGGAGCTCGCTTACAAATGGCTCACCCCACCAATGGCAGGCATCAAGTTCAGATGACTGAAGGAGGCTACCCTCTGCCGCGAGGCCTCTGGGGCTCTGAGGAAGTACCAGGGCCTTGGTGGTCCCTATGAAAAAGGGGGTGGCCTTCTCCTTGCCAGGAATAAACAGGTGTTAATTACTGGAGGCACCTTCGGGGTCACTCTGGAGTTGCCGCTGCGTAGCAGGGCACAATAGTTCAACGTGTGAGCTTGAGGAAGACCCTCCTTCTCTGAGGCCCTCAATTAGATGATCCTTTCTGAAATGAAAATGCTTTATCATGTTGTGAAAGCAAGGACAGGCACTTGAGTACAACGTGACCTTCGTACACCAGTATCTAACTTGAATTCTGCACAGAAACATGCCCTCGTCTTCTGCTTCTGGTTTAGATTGAACAGGTCTGTTTTTACCTTTATTTCAGAAAATATAAAGATACTAAATGAGTTTGGTCACAGACAGCCACACAGCTGAATACTGCCTCAACTGTGCATGTGTCTCTGTGTGTGATTAGCCAGTAACTCAATCTGTAGGTGCCCAATTGCTGCCACCTCCACTGCCTCCCCAAAGCACTATGTTAGACAGACATATCATGGAGATAAATAGTCGGCGGTTCTGGACCAATGCACCTGAAATAAACTCCAAGAAAGTTTATTTCACTCAAAGACAGCAGCTCTCACAAGGCTGGAATACTAATGTGAATCAAAAGAAAGAATAAAGCCTTGGTTAACGAAAGAAAATAGCCCAGGCGGCAAAGCTGACACCCGGGGTGAGAACGGTGCATGAGAGCAGCCAGCACGGACACCTCACACTCGCCTGCGCTGCTCCCCCTGAAAGCTGCTAAACCAAAAGACACAGTAGATTAAAAAGCGGACGACACCTGAGCCAGCTGGTCGGTCTTAACATATGAGAGACAGAGACAGGGAGAAAGAACAGGGCAGGCGTGACACGCCTCTTGATGCAAGTTGACAGCATCACTCCAGAGGACTCTGATCCCACTCCACTCCCCCCTAAAAGGGGAAAAAAAATCAAAACTGAATCTGATTCGCCTGCTAGATCAGTGGAACACATTAAACACCACGGGGATTGCAATTAGCAAAACCCCAGCAAAGAATGTTCTATAGGACAATGAGTTCAATAGGACAAATGAACCATTGCTGTAACAAATTAATTATTAAGGGAAAAAAGGTGGGTGGGGGAGCCCAGCCAAAACGACTGTCTGATGCTTATCTGAATGCAGATTTAAACAAACCAACATTTGAGACCTCGGAGGAAATGTAAACACTGACTGAAGCCCTACTGATACTGAGTAACTACTGCGTTTCTTTGTTTGCTTTGCCACTTGGCATGTGGGATCTCAGTTCCCCAAACAGGGATTGAACCCAGGCCAAGGCAGTGAAAAACGCCGTCCTAACCATCGAACCACCAGCTAATTCCCTACGGTTAATTTTTGAAGTGAGATAATAGTATTGTGGTTATTATTTTTTAAGAGCGTGTACTGAACTGCTCACAACAAAAGGCCATGGTTGGGGGAGGCCATGGCAGGGAAGGCAGCAGTGAAACAAGAGGCCATAAGCTGACCCTCGTTGAAGCTGGATGTTGAGTACGAGGGAACTCATTATCCCCTCTGCATTTTCTGGGTTTCCTGACATTTTCCAGCATAAAATGTTCAAGAAAAAATATGACAGACATAGGTGCAGAGATGTGAGTTCCGTCAAAATTACAAAGGAAATGAAAGTCACAGGCCACCAGTAAGAGACCCCACAGACGGCAGCCCACCAGGCTCCCCCGTCCCCGGGATTCTCCAGGCAAGAACACTGGAGTGGGTTGCCATTTCCTTCTCCAATCCATGAAAGTGAAAAGTGAAAGTGAAGTCGCTCAGTCGTGTCTGACTGTTCGCGACCCCATGGACTGCAGCCCACCAGGCTCCTCCGTCCATGGGATTTTCCAGGCAAGCGTGCTGGAGTGGGGTGCCATTGCCTTCTCCGGATGACGAGACTAAGGCGCAGCAAAGCGGACAACACAGCAGTTAAGTGCAGACTGTGGACTCTCGAGCCCAGCACATCGCTCCGTCTTTCTAGCTCTTCTCAGTCTTGCTGGAGAAGCGGACACAGTGACACGGCACCTCATCCTGCCAACTGCCCGGACGCATCTCCCTAGACTTTCAGGGACTAGAAGAGAGAGCTAGTCTGTCTTTAGACGTTCTGGGAGGCCGACAACCCTGGAGCTCGCTTACAAATGGCTCACCCCACCAATGGCAGGCATCAAGTTCAGATGACTGAAGGAGGCTACCCTCTGCCGCGAGGCCTCTGGGGCTCTGAGGAAGTACCAGGGCCTTGGTGGTCCCTATGAAAAAGGGGGTGGCCTTCTCCTTGCCAGGAATAAACAGGTGTTAATTACTGGAGGCACCTTCGGGGTCACTCTGGAGTTGCCGCTGCGTAGCAGGGCACAATAGTTCAACGTGTGAGCTTGAGGAAGACCCTCCTTCTCTGAGGCCCTCAATTAGATGATCCTTTCTGAAATGAAAATGCTTTATCATGTTGTGAAAGCAAGGACAGGCACTTGAGTACAACGTGACCTTCGTACACCAGTATCTAACTTGAATTCTGCACAGAAACATGCCCTCGTCTTCTGCTTCTGGTTTAGATTGAACAGGTCTGTTTTTACCTTTATTTCAGAAAATATAAAGATACTAAATGAGTTTGGTCACAGACAGCCACACAGCTGAATACTGCCTCAACTGTGCATGTGTCTCTGTGTGTGATTAGCCAGTAACTCAATCTGTAGGTGCCCAATTGCTGCCACCTCCACTGCCTCCCCAAAGCACTATGTTAGACAGACATATCATGGAGATAAATAGTCGGCGGTTCTGGACCAATGCACCTGAAATAAACTCCAAGAAAGTTTATTTCACTCAAAGACAGCAGCTCTCACAAGGCTGGAATACTAATGTGAATCAAAAGAAAGAATAAAGCCTTGGTTAACGAAAGAAAATAGCCCAGGCGGCAAAGCTGACACCCGGGGTGAGAACGGTGCATGAGAGCAGCCAGCACGGACACCTCACACTCGCCTGCGCTGCTCCCCCTGAAAGCTGCTAAACCAAAAGACACAGTAGATTAAAAAGCGGACGACACCTGAGCCAGCTGGTCGGTCTTAACATATGAGAGACAGAGACAGGGAGAAAGAACAGGGCAGGCGTGACACACCTCTTGATGCAAGTTGACAGCATCACTCCAGAGGACTCTGATCCCACTCCACTCCCCCCTAAAAGGGGAAAAAAAATCAAAACTGAATCTGATTCGCCTGCTAGATCAGTGGAACACATTAAACACCACGGGGATTGCAATTAGCAAAACCCCAGCAAAGAATGTTCTATAGGACAATGAGTTCAATAGGACAAATGAACCATTGCTGTAACAAATTAATTATTAAGGGAAAAAAGGTGGGTGGGGGAGCCCAGCCAAAACGACTGTCTGATGCTTATCTGAATGCAGATTTAAACAAACCAACATTTGAGACCTCGGAGGAAATGTAAACACTGACTGAAGCCCTACTGATACTGAGTAACTACTGCGTTTCTTTGTTTGCTTTGCCACTTGGCATGTGGGATCTCAGTTCCCCAAACAGGGATTGAACCCAGGCCAAGGCAGTGAAAAACGCCGTCCTAACCATCGAACCACCAGCTAATTCCCTACGGTTAATTTTTGAAGTGAGATAATAGTATTGTGGTTATTATTTTTATTATTATTTTTTAAGAGCGTGTACTGAACTGCTCACAACAAAAGGCCATGGTTGGGGGAGGCCATGGCAGGGAAGGCAGCAGTGAAACAAGAGGCCATAAGCTGACCCTCGTTGAAGCTGGATGTTGAGTACGAGGGAACTCATTATCCCCTCTGCATTTTCTGGGTTTCCTGACATTTTCCAGCATAAAATGTTCAAGAAAAAAAATGACAGACATAGGTGCAGAGATGCGAGTTCCGTCAAAATTACAAAGGAAATGAAAGTCACAGGCCACCAGTAAGTCTCCCTAACCCCATTCTCTCTCTCTTTTTTAAACGTTCAGCTGTTTGCTGTTTCAGGACTTTAGGACTCAATCCTTCTAAATGGTCTGCTGAGCCCTGTGAAGCGACTGTTCCAAAGCTAAATAAGCTCCCTGTAAGTTCTGCTTTGCTGACTTCACAGAGTGGTGCCTGGAGCCTCAGCAGCACCTGGTTAGAAATACACGTCCCCAGGCCCTATTTCAGACCTCCTGAGATGCACGAACTCTGGGGAGTGAGGCCCACAGGGTGTCCCAACAGGCCTTCTAGGCAATTCTGATGAACAGTCAAGTCTGACCCGACATCAGAGTAACTGAGTTAACCAGACAACGAGGGGAAGAGGAGGGCTGAGTACTAACCACTTAAGTGCCAAGCTGATGACTGATCAGTTAAAAAACCCTAGAGCCTACAGGGCATGTCTAAGTAATTCTGGTGGGTCCCCAAATAAAATATAGCCTCTACACCCATCAACTACCACCTTCATCAAAATAAAAAAAAATTAAAAAATTGTAAAGGTCTACTTCCTACTGTCACCCTTGGGACCCTCAGTCTCAATGAGATCACATATAAACTTAACCCTCTTTCCAAATCTCATCCTTTAAGAAAGGAAACTGCTGCTTTGCTTTGTAATTATTGATCAGAGAAGAAGGCCGTTTTAAAGCAGTGAAAAGTAGAATTGTCAGTCACTCAGTCGTGTCCGACTCTTTGCAACCCCATGGACTGTAGCCCGCCAGGCTCCTCCGTCCATAGGATTTTCCAGGCAAGAACACTGGAGTGGTGGTATTCTCCAGTGACAGCCAAACTGCCCAATGGTGGAGCTGCAGTTCGAAAATGGGAAACTCTGCTTAGGTGGCAGATGGCAAAATCAACGTCTTCACAGAAAACCAGAGGTTTCAGCTAGAGAAAAAAAAAACTTCACTGCTTAAAACTACCAATCCCAGAATCTTCAAGGCTTATGAATTTTCATCTTGAACAACGTCCCCACTCTGAGTAGACGGAACACTCGTGGCTGGATGCTGTCGGCTGTAGAATTTGCAGAGGGAAGGATGGGAACCTTCGCACGTGGAGCCACCCCCATCCTCAGTGAACGCTCTGGGTAGAAAAGGCCACTGTTCAGAGAAGAGTCGTGGGCAAGGCTCTCTCACCCTGGTCAGAAAGGTGGGTTTGCTCCCTACACTGAACACACCATAGATCGACTCTACTGAGCGGGCAGGGCAGCCAGGCCGCGACATACTTGCCTTTATTTTTAATTGGAGAATAGCCGCTTTACCATGTTGTGCTGCCTTCTGCCATACAGCAACGTGAATCGGCTCTAAGTATTCATGCGTCCCTCCCTCTGGAACCTCCCTCTCACCCCATCCTACCCCTCGAGGCTGTCACAGAGCAGCCGGGCACTCCCTGTGCTCCACAGCAGCTTCCCATTAGCTACCGATTTGACCTATGAAAACGTATATACGCCAAAGCTTCTCAATTCGTCCCACCCTCTTCTCCCCACGCTGGGTCCACAAGCCTGGTTCTTTATGTCTGTCTCTAGTCCTGCCCTGCAGATAGGTTCATCAGTGCCAGTGAGCTTTTATTTTTATCATCACCTTTTAGGAGGCTCTCACAACACTCTGAAAAGATGAAGAGCAAGGAGAAGAAGGCAGAATGCGTGCTCGGCGCCAGCTGCGTCGCCAAGCCTGGTGCTGAGTTCCTGGTGTGGTCACGCACTACGCTGGCACCATTTCACAGACGAGAGAGCAAGAAACTCTGCACAGGTAACAAAAGCGCTTCAGAACAGTATGTTTTTGACCCTAATTGTACAATGGCAAGGTCGAGGCTCAGAGATAGGAAGTGGTGAGCCCAGGATGCAGAGCTGGTACCCATGCTGGGAACCACACACACCTAGGCCTGCCCAGTCCCGACGCCTGGGCCAGCTCTCTGCACGACAGCAAGCTGCCACCCACAGGCACCTGTGAGCCTGGGACCTGCCAAAACCTGCACGGCCCAGCCAGGATGGAGCTGCTAGGTCGTCAAACTGCCCCCACCAGTGTGAAAGGAAGGTGCTGAGCCACAGAAGATACCAAACTTTACCAGTCGGAGACTCGTTTAGATGCGGTCGGGATGTGCAGACAACGGTTTCAGCCACAGCAGATCGACTAACCAGATTCTGCTCAGGCTGAGAATTAGCATTCGCTTGCTTCCTCTGAAGCTGAACGCTTGAAAAGGAAGGTGGACGACCTAGCTTCCAACCCCAGGTCTTCCACAAGTGTCATAACTGGGTGACCTCAGAGCCTAGGTTTTCTGATGGTAAATAACTGACAAGTCATGTCTGCTCCGTCACAGCTTTCTTTATTATGAGGATCAGAGGAGAAACTGTGTTAAGGAACTTTGTAAACCATAAAGTGGTAAGAAATGGAAAGGATTAACGTGACATACCAGCGGGGCGGGTAAGACTTTCACCAGGATGGTACTGCGCAGTCCCTAATGATGCTAATGGCAGACAGCCGTCATGCTAGCCTTTGAAATAAAAAAACAAGAAACAAAACCAAAAAATGGGCCCACTCCACAGAACGGCTACTCCTTCAGCACACAAGCAAGAGAGATAGTGTGAAGTCAGTCTCAGGCTCCGTCCGGGATCAGAGCTGAGACCTGGGAACAGAAAGGTGAAGCTGGGTCCCATGAGGCAAGAGCTGGGAACTGCGGGCCACGGCAGGGCCAAGTCTCCAAGGCAAGACTCTCCACAAATCCTATCTATAATGAAGACAGAGCTGCAAACAAGGGGAAGGAAGAAGTCCTACAAGGTGAGCAGAGCATGAAGAAGAAGCTCTTCTTCCTCTCTTACGGGAGATGAAGGCCCTCAAGGTCAAGGCAAGCCAAGAAAATGGGTTGCCCTGTGCATGCGCAGCCCGCAGCAGAACACATTCTTCAGCAGGGCACCCACTTCCACCTCCCAAGCTCAATGGGACAGACGTGCCTCCCGCCAGCAGGTGGCCTACCTAACTGGAACTTTCAGTGGGCCATCTGTTACTGCATGTGGACACTCAAAAACCTCAGAAATGCAATACAGAGACCAAAATGGTTTCACTCACACTTTTGCCTATCCAGGTTCCCTGGTGGCTCAGCTGGTAAAGAATCCGCCTGCAAAGTGGGAGACCTGGGTTTGATCCCTGGGTTGGGGAGATACCCTGGAGATGGGAAAGGCTACCCACTCCAGTATTCTGGCCTGGAGAATTCCATGGACTGTACAGTCCACGGGTCGCAAAGAGATGGACACAGCTGAGCGACTTTCACTTTCCCTTTCTCCCTAGCCACCCTTCTCATTCTCCCTAACGTCCACCTGCCAGCTTCCCTTTCTTGGCAATTCAGCTACCACCCAAGCCCGAGACATAAACCTCCCTCGCCTGGTCCCTCCTTTTCATTCTTATCTGGTTTAACGCCTCACCTCCCCACCGGCTTTAATCAATCGATTCCAAGTGCCCCTGGGGTCTCTTCCTTGCTGAGCATCAATTCTACATCTTTTCCACGGCTGGAGAGAAGGCACTTCTGCCTTTTCACTTCCCTTCCTTAAGATCTATTCTTCAGGCACACCAGTCCTTTTATGATCATGTTCCCATCCACAAGTCCACCTGTGGCCACTGTCACACCAGCGCCACCCCATGATCTCCTCTTTGGGGGTTCAAGCCCACCATCTCCCTCCCCTGAGCAAGAGGACACTAACACTTTAGTAACAACACCCAACGTCACTCTCAGCCACGTCAGGACCCACAAGGGTGACGCTCAACCCTGACTTCTTCCCTGTGATGCTATACACAGCTTCATCTCCTCTCCACCCCAAATCCTGTCTGTGGGACAGACATGGCTGACTCCCAGTCTCCTCTTTGCTTTAGCACCAGAAACCCAGTTTTCAGCAGGCATTTTGCCATTGGGAATAAAAGACTTCCATTTCCCAGTCTTTCTTGCAGCCAGCTGCAGCCCATTAAGCTGTACTGGTATGTGGGTTCTGGAAGAGAAATGACTCCGTGGGGTGGAGGGGCAACTTCTCCTTTCTTCTTTAGCATCTCATCTCAGAAAGGAGAGCTGGAGCACCAGCATCTATCGCGAGCCAGGAGGTGGACTTAAGGATGGAAGAAGGTGGAGTAGAGAAAGGGAGCCCGGAACCCCTGACAGCACCACGGGCCTGGTACTCCAGGCTCACGTCCAGACTCCTTACAGGTGAGAAAGAAACCGCCATACTTAAGCCTCTCTTGTTTTTGCCTTTTTCCTATTACATACAGCTCAACCAAATCCTTACTATTACAAGTCAATGATCAAATAATGGCAAACAATGAACCAGCTGCAGACAGGGTCTCCAAAACGAAGAGGGGTCCAGAGAGAGTGAAGGTCAATGTTTCCTAGGCTTTTTAGCAGTATAAGATGCCCTGCTGAATGCTCCTGTCCCCACTATGATGTGGTACGTTATACTACACCTTCAGACTTCATTCATTTTGTCTATAATATAACCTTTTTAGAAAGTATCACAAACATGTTAAAAAGAAAAAAATAAATCTCAAAAAAATTTTTTCAAAAGAATAACAAATAAGAGTTTGTTTTATTCTTCACTCGTACCACATCATTACCAGCTTGAGAAGACTCTTGAGGGCCTCTTGGACATCAAGGAGATCAAACCAGTCAACCCTAAAGGAAACAACCCTGAATATTCATTGGAAGGACTGATGCTGAAGCTGAAGCTCCAGTACTTTGGCCACCTGATGTGAAGAGCTGACTCACTGGAAAAGACCCTGATGCTGGGAAAGATTGAGGGCAGGAGGAGAAGGGGACGACAGAGGATGAAATGGCTGGCTGGCATCCCTGAATCAGTGGACATGAGCTTGAGCAAACTCTAGGAGATGGTGAAGGACAGGGAGGCCTGGTGTGCTGAAGTCCATGGGGTTGAAAAGAGTCAGACACAACTTAGTGACTGAACAACAACCACCATATAGTCCAAACGGTCGTGATAAACCCCCACTTCTCAGCGAGAATCTGGGAAGAGGGGATGACTCTAGCAGGGGAAAAAATATCTCCAAAGAAAAAGAAAGCGAAAGTGTTAGTCGCTCAGTTGTGTCCAACTCTCTGTGACCCCATGAACAGGCTCCTCTGTTCATGGGCTTCTCCAGGCAACAGTACTGGATGGAGTGAGTTGCCATTTCCTTCTCCAGGGGATCTTCCTGATCCAGGAATCGAACTTGGATCTCCTGCCTTGTAGGAAGATTCTTTACCATCTGAGCCACCAGGGAAGGGAAAATATCTCCGTGATAAACCCAAATGCCATAATAGACCCTCAGGGCTTCAGCCAAGAGTCGGATACAACTGAGCGAATGAACTGAACTGAGGGTTTCAGCTACTGTAGGAAAAGGGCTGAAATCTGATTTTCTGCTCCTGAGTTTCTGGGATTCCACCAGGGAGTAATTCAGAGGAAGGAGTGAAGGGCTTGGACAGATTCTGTGAACCAGAACACCACCCCCCCACCCTACCCGAAAGCTTTTCAGAGTCTCCTCCCCTAAACGGAAAAGTCCATCACCCGTGCCTCCACCAGAACCCGCCGGAGTCCTAGCCTAACACCGCCACAGTTTCCAGCACTTTGCCTGGGCACCGGCTAACCTCACTGTGAGCATCTGAAGCCTGGGGCTCTGTGGCCAAGCCTGTTTGTGTCACTTGGAGCTGAGAGTGCCAGGAGCGAGGCACAAGTTCAACAAACGGTCACCGAATCAATGGATAAAAATAAAGTGACTCGGTGAGCCAGAGAGGGAGCTGTCGCGTGCTCCTGAAACCCTAGTCCAGCATCCTGCACACATCGCCCCTCAGTCTCCCACGGAAACTGCTGACCCGGGTCACAGCGGCAAAGAGACGCGCGTGGGATGGGGGGCGGGGTGGAGGGGAGAACCCAGGAAGAGCTGGTGAAGAAACAGTTGCTGCGCTATTACTTTTACAGAAGCGGCTAAAAATCAGGAACAGGAAACGGTTTGCAAATGCATGTGCAGAAAGCACCCTGTGACAGGACGTAAAGGGAGAGCACTGAGAGGCCTGATGGGATCGTGGAACAGGCGGTGTTTTCCCGACGAGGAGCATCTGCGGTGACGGGAGGTGGGGGTGGGGGGTTAGGATGCTTCGAGGAGAAGTGTATGGGTACCAGGGCAAGCATCTCCCACACCGCCCTTTCCATCCTCACAGCAACACCGGGAGCCCAGCTGAGGGTCGCTGACAGGATAGGAAAAGGCTCAGCGCTCCCTCTGCATGTGACATCCATCCGGGTTAATCCTCCCAACAGCCTGGGGAAGGGGGGCTGTCATCTCCTCTTACAGACACGGCAAGTGGTCTCCCAAGGTCTTCAAACTGACATGTGATCACAAGGGGGAAAAAAATTTTTTTTTGTAATTATGTAAGGGGGACAGTGTTAGCAAACCTTACCGTGGTGATCATTCTGCAAGCACACCGTCTTGAATCAGTATGCTGTATACCTGAGACCAATATAAGGCCACAAGTTAAATACACCTTCAATAAAAAAAAAAAAAAAAACTGGTGATAGAGTTGAGGTTCAGCCCATGTTTGTTAAACTTCAAATAAGAACCAAACACCAAACAAATAAAAAGAAACCTTTTTTCTTCATCGTGGAAATAAGACATTAAGTCAAACCAACTAGAGGGAGAAAGGTTAATAGAAAAAAGAACAGATGAGCAGGGGGACCATCCGAGTTTCCTGGTCTCCCTGGGGCAACACAGGCCAGGGAATCGGGAAGGGAACACACCAAGCCACTCTCAAACCTAAAAGGGGAATAAAAAACTGAGGCTTCCGATGTATCTGAATGAAAATTCTAAGAAAATGAACACAACTTATTAGGACTTAAGAGCAGTCACTCCTACAATCGGCTCGGCTGTCAGTCTTCCGAAGTGGTTTTACAATTTCATTTCCTCTGCAGCAACTGCCATGGTTGCTTGAAGAAGCAACGGCACAGGAGCCCAGGACCCGAGTGAAGGATGCCTAGGCTCCGCCAAGGAAGCTCTGCAGCCAGAAAGAACTGTTTCCTCGTCTAAGTCACTGTCATGTGGGATCACGTAGCCAGAAGCAGCCCCCAGTTGCTGCTAATTTTAAGAGAACCATTTCTGTCCTTAAAAAAAAAAAAAAAAAGGAAGGAAGGAAAAGTATGTTGAGAAAGATCCCTGGCACTCCCAGAGTATGGTCTTAAGAGAGTGAGTGAAAGTGAAAGTTGCTCAGTCGTGTCTGACTCTTTGCGACCCCCATGGAATTCTTCAGGACAGAATACTGGAGTGGGGAGCTGTTCCCTTCTCCAGGGGATCTTCCCAACCCAGGGACTGAACCCAGGTCTCCTGCATTGCAGGCAGATTTTTTTTTATCAGCTGAGCCACCAGGGAAGCTCCAAATCTTCCCAAGGGCAGTCACTTTCCTGTGAGAGTGCATGAACCTCAGAGTGGAAGGGAGTGAGGACTCAGGAGCCACAGAGACAGATAACTGCAAGAGGCAACGTGACAGAAAAGCAATCAATGAACTGGAAGTTCAAGCCCCACATCAGCCAACTGGGAGACTCCAGCGTCTACAAGACAAAGAGCAATGAACCTAGTAGGTGGGGGGAGGGGGTGTTTCTCTCCAACTCTTCCACAAGGTGCCCCTGAGCTGAGACAGGGCATGTCCTAAAGCACTTACTCTAAGTACATAATCCTAATAAAGTCTCTATTTTATCACCAAGACTCATGGATGTTTTGCATTCTTCTCTACATCTCCTCCATATTTCCATATACCTCCAATTTAAATATGATGGTTTAAATATAAATGACTATCGGTCACTTAAATGGCCTGAGTTCATGCATTACCTACCACAACCTGGTCTTTGAGTAAAGCTGATGCTCCCAGAAGCTATGCCACGGGTATCCTTTAACCTCACCTCTCTCCTCCCAGGACATCACATAAATCCCCTGAGAATGCATTTCCTAGTATGAGATGCAAGGTTCTTAATAATCACACATTTTCCTTCCTGTTATAATTGTCCACGATAAGATGCAATGATGTATGTGCAAGTGCTGAGTTCACAACAGACGGTCAAAAGATAGCAGCTACGTCTGAATCCAACGGATCTGACTTCTTTATCAAACTAAACTTGCTTGAAAACATGCAGCCAAGTATGCTCACCCGGGAGACCCAAGTCATAAATTGTACTGAGGACGCTGCTGCTGACACGGTTCTTCATATCTCTAGAGTTTCTTGTTCAGAAAAATGAGCCATGGAGAAGACAAGAGAAGCAGCAAGTGAAACAGAAAAACAACAATAACAAAAATTCAGTGAGACAACTGATAAAGGAAGACTTACTAGGTAGGTATGTGCAGTGACAAGTTGCATAGGACCTGAGAGATTAAAAATTCCTACTCAAGTTTACGACCAAGAAGCCTTTCTGCAGATGAAGGTTGTGCCATCTTTGGTTAAAATAAAAAAAAAAGAAAATGCTGTATCTAGCCATGATTCCTTCTTTGTCTTAGATGCAAAAGATTATGGAGTTACTACAATCTGCTGAACTCAGGAGTCTGCTGCCTCCCACAGAAGTTTTCTAGTGAATCTTCTACCAAACTGCCTTCTTTTAACCTTGCATTCTCATCTTGAGTCTGCCATATCCTTCAGGCTATAGATGACATACCTGTCTTAAATAACTAACTAATATAGATCTGGGGGCAAGGGATTGGACAGGCGAAAGTAAATATTGACCTTTCTAAAAACAGTTCCTTTTCTACTTGATGAGGACTCAGCTCAAAATAAATAATGCTATCTGGATTCAGTTCAATAAATATTTATTGAGTGCTTATTATGGTCAAACCCTTACATTAGGGACTGTGAAGAATGCACAGAACACACAGTCCTTGCCAAGGTGAGTTTACAACCTGCGAGGAGAGACAGGACACACATATAAATAACTAATGAAGGGCAGGATGTCATCGGGCAAGAAGAGCGATGCAAAGACCAGCGTGTAGGGAAAGATCATTTCCAGGCCAGGGAGTCTGAGAAAGTTTCAGGGAGGACATAGCACACACCCACAGGACCAGTTCCACCCAGACTTTGTATTACTGTGGGCGTTTGTGGGGTCCAGCTGGATGAGAAAGACTCAGAGCAGAATGACCAACGCAAAGAAAGTATCAATGCATTTGCTGTAAAGAAGAGAGTGCCCCGGTGGTTAAAGACAAGTACCGCACAGAGATGCAGGAGCCGGTGTCTCCTGAAGCACCAGAGTCAACCACCCCTAGCGAGGGCCTGGTAAGACCAGATGTTCTTCTGGCTCATGTGCTTGGAGGGCAGGCCACCCAAGGCTGACACAGTCAGAAGCATGAATACTACCCTTTAGACACTTCATTCAGGTATGTGGGTTGAGAAAGAGGGGTGGAGACGCTTGGGGTTTTTAAATACTGGTCAGGAGAAGCAAGAGGAACATACTTCTCTTGTTCCACTTTCCAGAAACCAACTAATAAGCCTTTAGAAGCTATAACTAACCTACAAGACATGGGGAAAGGCAGTACTCATTTGTCCTTGCTCTTGCAGATAAATATATGCCTTCTCAAGGCAGACATTCCCACTTACTAGTCTCTGTACTGCTGGGTAAGAAAGTGAACACATTCCAATGCCATGTGTAGCAGATCTGAGATTCCTGCCTCATTGAAAATGCCCATGTTCGACCTCTCCTCCTTCCCTCTGCCGTCCATGACCCCTTTCTGACTCCCCAGCTCCAGCCAGGACTTCCCTCTCTCCTCCAGGTGCCCTAGCCATTTGCAGACACTGCCTGTGAACTTCATCTCGGTATCAGGAATATGTAGACAGGGACTTTCCTAGTGGGCCAGTGGCTAAGACTCGGCGCTTCCACTGCAGGGGGTGCAGGTTTGACCCCTGCTTGGGGAACTAGGATCCCTCACATATAGACAAGCTTCCCTGGTGACTCGGATAGTCAGGAACCTGCCTGCAGTGCCGGAGACCCGGGTTCAATCCCTGGGTGGGGAAGCTCCCCTGGAGAAGGGAATGGCCACCCACTCCAGTATTCTTGCCAAGAGAAGTCCACAGACAGAGAAGCCTGGCAGGCTACAGTCCATGGGGTCACAAAGAGACGTGACTGAGCGACTAACACACACACATATATACATATATAATTCTTAAAAAAAAAAAAAAAAAAATTATGTGGTCATCCACAAGGAAAGCACAGCAGATGTGTGATAATGGCAGTAAGTGTCTCCCCTCTAGCCTCTGAGGCCCCTTAAGGGCACGCTCTTGCCTTTATACTCCACAGCCTAACAAAGTACCAGGCATGAACTTGACTCACCTGGATAAAAACCCAAAAACAGAGGGGATCGGATGCAGAAGAACTTCTCCCTTCTTGCCTAGTGCTGCCCGTGGTTTCCTTATAAGACTGCACCCCCATCCCCCCAGTGGCAATCCCCGTCCAGCCCTGCCAGCCAGCTCTTTTGGATGCAAACTAACAAAACGCTCTGGCTCCATCACTGCAGAAGTAGAATCCAGCTTTGTGTACAGAGCTGGGCGCTCTCCATCAGAAGACCTGGCCCATGTGGGCGGGACCCTCCCGGCTCTGCAGAGATCATGACTCAGGCCCACTTCTCCTCCAGCTGTCTGTCAACTTCTGTGCTTCCAGAAACGTCAGGCTGGCTTCTCTTTTTCCAGAATGGAAGGTAAGCATCAGAGACCAGCAAGATTTCGGGCTGTCGCAGAAACAGGCAGGATGAAGGATGAAAGGATGAAGCCCATATCCAACTGGAGAGCTGGCTTCATCTGCGGAAAAGTGATTTTTAAAAAGCTAAAGTAAGGACTTCCCTGGTGGTCCAGTGGTTAAGACTTCGCCTTCCCATGCTGGGGGTGCTGGTTCAATCCTGGGCCGGGGAGCTAAGACCCCACACACCTCACGTCCTCCCAAAAAATCACAACATAAAACAGAAGCAATACTGAAAGACTTTAAAAATTCAAGAAAACTGAATTTTTAAAAATTCAAGAAATTCAAGAAAGACTTTAAAAACAAGTCCACATCAAAAACAAAAAAAAAATCATCTTACAAAATAAAAAGCTGAAGGTCTTTAAAGATTAATCTAAGTCTGACCCCTCTGTCTGAGGAAGAGGAAACGGAGGCAGGGTGAGATGTGACCTGGCGAGTCGCTTGGCTGGAGCACAGACCTCAGATAACCAGGGGCACCTGTGCGTGCGCCCAGTGACTCCGGTGTGTTCAAGGAGAGTTAATTACATCCTATTTAACTCTACTACATCAGTTTAGGAAGCATAATTCATAAAACCAGTTAAAACATAGGCCTCAGATTTTATGGATACCCAAACAGGGCTATGAAATTTCAGTGGAACTTAACGACTTCATCAGTCTTATCCAGAGGCACAAAGATTCACGGAACAAATGTTCGCACGGCTAACATTTTAACTGCTCAATATCCTTTTGAAAAAACATAAAGCCCCTAGCTAGTGGCAACTTGCTTCCTTGACTGGTGGTAGGAGAACGTGGGCATCTAAGCAAGAAGCATGAACAGCCTCCAGCCAGTCGGCTCGGTAACCCTGAGTTCTGCAACAGCCAAGCAAAGGCAACCGAAACCTTGCAAAACATAGGTGAGCAGCTGAGACCACAAACTTCCAAAAGCCTGAGCCTCAGCTGCTGTCACTGGTGGCCCTGCTCTCAGGCCCTTCGGACGTGACAGCATCTTTTCCTGACCTGGGCCTTCTCAGCATCTTAGGGACCAGAATTCCCCTGACACGCTGGGAATAGGGAGGGAGGGGGAGACCAGCAGCGGGGTGATGAACGTGCAGATTTTCAACACTTCCTTTTCCAAAAACTCAGACAAACTTACAGTCGGCTCTTCCTGGGGGGCCACAACTGGTGGTTTCTTTTTAACTGTGAGGAGAATTTGACACATGAGAGAATTCTTTTCTTTCAAAGTATCTGAGTGAAGTGAACTCGCTCAGTCGTGTCCGACTCTCTGCGACCCCGTGGACTGTAACCTACCAGGCTCCTCTGTCCATGGAATTCTCCAGGCAAGAATACTGGAGTGGGATGTCATTTCCTTCTCCAGAGGATCTTCCCCACCCAGGGATTGAACCCGGGTCTCCCACCTTGCAGGCAGACCCTTTAACCTCTGAGCCACCAGGGAAGCCCCAAAGTATCTGAAGGCAAGCAGAAATATCTAGACATTGACTCAGGGAATACAGGTGTCTAGTGCTGAGGACAATTTCACACGGCACACAGCGAGGAAAGGCACGACGCTCCCCTCGCGCAGATGCAGGTGGCTTCCCTGGTGGCTCGGGGGTAAAGAATGGCCTGCCAACGCAGGAGACACAAGAGACGTGGGTTCGGTCCCTAGGTCGGGAAGATCCCCTGGAGTAGGAAATAGCAACCCACTCCAGTATTCTTGCCTGGGGAATCCCATGGACAGAGGAGCCTGGAGGGCTATACCGCCCATGTGGTTGCAAAGAGTCGGACACGACTAAGCAACTAAACAGCAACGTGAGCAACTAAACGGCAACGTGAGCAACTAAACAGCAACATGAGCAACTAAACGGCAACGTGAGCATTGTAGGAGGCACTTGTTCTTAGCCTATATGCTCTGTAAGCTCAAGCACACCTTGTCTGAATGACCATTCGTTGATTAACTAGTGGGCTGAGTATCTGGGGGGCAAAGATGAAAGCATAGCCTCTGCTTACAGGTTCATGGTGTGGGGGGTGCAATTCATAAACAACTACAGACCACAGAGCAAATCGAACTGTTATAACTGCACTAACTGCCGCATCCTGATACACCAAGAGCCAGGACAAATGCCAGGAGCTACACCAACGCTTTTCCAGCACCATCTCACCTACTCCTTACAAAGCTGCTGCTGACATCGATATTTCTGTTCTCATATTGTAGGTGACACGACTGAGGCTCAGAGACATTTGACTCCAAATCAGACAACTGGAAATAGGGACTTCCCTGCTTACCCTGGAGGTCCAGTGGGTTAAGACTCTGCACTTCCAATTAAGGGGGCAAGGGTTCGAGTCCTGTTCCGGGAACTAAGATCCCACATTTGCTGGCATGGCCAACAAAAAAAAAAAAAAAAAAATTCAAATTTTTGAAATAAATAAAACAAAAATTTGAGACAATTAGTAACAGTAACCATGGCCATTACAGGGCACTAAAAATGTGGAAAACTGTGCTACATGAACACAGCTCACAAGGAATTTTCTAATTCCAACCTCACAACAACCCTCTAAGTTAAGTAGTATCATTGACACCAATTCACCAATGAGGAAATGCACAGAATTTTTGTAAGGAGCCTCAGCAAAGCTGGATTAGGAGCCTAGGGCTTTCTGACTCAGTAGCAAGTACCTGTCACCGCCACCCCCGCCTCGATGAGGCAGGGCGCCCTGTGATATCAGAAGGCTTTGGGAGGAGGTGGCATGTGGCACCGATGCCGTGGCTCCCTGCCTACCTCCCAGGGCCCATCCCTTCCTGCTGGGGACTGAGGAATGAGCAGAGCCCTGGCACGCCCATGCATGATGGAAAACGCAAGGGGCTTGCTTTTACAGGTCTGCCATGGTATTGGGAGGGCTCCGGGCCCTCCTGCAAAACCTGAGACCTCGGCTGCCTGCAAGGGCCACGCTTCTCTCCTTCCATTCCTTCATTTTATAAAACAGTCAACTGCACCAGGGTCCTCAATTTATGCACAAAGAAGCTGCAACGCCTGCAGCCACTTCCCACCCCAAATTAACACAAATCTGATGCAGAGCACGAAAGGACTGGCATGTCTGAATGGTGGTCAGCGCAACCCTGCTGAGCTCCTGTGGCAACCACCTCTGTCTCCCCCGAAAGGGCCTGGGCCAGCCTACTGGCCCTAATCAAACTGCATCAGCGGTGTTCACCTGGGGGCCCAGCAGAGGGTGGAGAAAACACCCAACGAATGTAAATGTTCCAAACTTGAACGCGCTCACAACAGCCAGACGGCAAACATGCAGAAGCCAATTCTCCCATAGTAATCCCGACATTTCAAAGCAGAGCATGAGCTGAACGCACCTCCCTACAGCACGTTATCCAGCCCTGGGACTTGGAACACGATCCCGAGGGAGAGATTCACAGAGGAAGAGTGGTCTGTTTCTTCAAGATCTCTTTCCTTCCCAAGGCACCTGAACTTGAGCACCATAGTAATCCCGACATTTCAAAGCAGAGCATGAGCTGAATGCACCTCCCTACAGCACGTTATCCAGCCCTGGGACTTGGAACACGATCCCGAGGGAGAGATTCAGAGAGGAAGAGTGGTCTGTTTCTTCAAGATCTCTTTCCTTCCCAAGGCACCTGAACTTTTAGATGCAGGCTCATCAGACACACCGTGGCTGCTTCTCCCCAACCCCATCGGTCTCTGCACCACCAACAGGAAGCACCATTCACTGGGAAGACGTGGACGGATGCCCGGCAGGCGGCCCTGAGTAGCTATCTCTGCACAGATGTAATGAGTAATTCTCCCTGTGCTCTGCTTCCACCAGGATTTGTCCTTGGACCTGAAACCGTAGCACTATTGACAGAGTTGGTGATGCCTATGGCCCTGTGCTTGGTTTGTCTTCTAACAACTTTGCTCAGAAAGTCGATTGTCCCCCCTGCCCCTGGCAGGCTGCTGCCCCCGAACAACGCCAGGGACCTCATGGCTCGGGCTGGGGTCTTCCTCAGTGGCTCCAGGGGCATCTCCCAGCACAGGGGTGTGGCCCATACAGCTGAAGACATCACCTTAATTATATGGCTCCCAGGTGACTCTCTGAGATGGTAAGAGGCCCACCGTGGATGTCACCTACAATAACGAAAGCAACTTAAATGCCCACCAGCAGAGGGACGGTTGCTCAATCAAGGGACAGTCACCTAACAGAAAACTGTGCGGCCTTTAAATAGCTGAAATGTCCAGAAAAAGCAAATCCATAAAGAGAGAAAACAGATTAGTTGAGGGACTAGCGGGCTTTGGAGGAAAATGGGGAGTGAGTGTTAATGGGGTCCAGGGCTTTTGTAGGGGGTGGTGTGATGTGTTCAGTCGTGTCTGACTCTTTGTGACCCCATGGGCTCTAGCCC